>CAUYSK010036900.1:0-17653 GCA_963575035.1 Avahi laniger | reverse complement strand
AGGCTGATCTCGAACTCCTGAGCTCAAATGATCCGCCTGTCTTAGCCTCCCAGAGTGCTAGGATTACAGGCGTGAGCCATCGCGCCCGGCCTGGGCAGACATTTTTGTCTGTTATCCCCAGTGCCTAGCACACGATTGGTACCAAAGTATTATATTCATTTATTCATTTACTCATCCAACAAATGGGAAAACAGATATTACAAATACTATAAGCATTTGTGGAGGGAATGGAGTTTGTCTTCACTGGGCAGTAGCAGAATCTCGAGGAGTTCCTAATGGGTCACTACCCCAGAGTTAACTTCTTGCTGCTGAAGACAATCCCAAGTCCTCGCCCATCGTGCCCCCCATGGATGTCAACCGTCTTATGGATGACAGATATCAGTGGGCAGGTGTTAAGGATTCCAAGATCACGATCGCCACCTCCAAAGACTCCAATTCCTGCCTCAAGATGTTTGTGAAGGTCCTGGGTAGTGTTGGCCATTCAGGCAGAGGCCCGCCCATTCTTTCCTGGGGGGGCCACGAGAGCCAGGAATTCCTGTAGCAGAGCTAACACTGGCATTCCCTGAGACCCCGAGTCTGAACCACAGCCACAGCAGGTCCGCTCCTGCATGGGCCTGTAGGGCAAATGACATCATGGACCTGCTGGTCCCCCAGGAGTAGAGAGGGATGCCTGGGAGGAGAGCAGGAGGAGAGAAGGATGGTGTCCGAGGGTGAAGAGACAGCCTGAGGGAGAGAGTCTAAGGATATTTGTGTCCTGACTCCTAGTGTCCCTTGCATTGTTTTCCCCTCCTCCTCAGAGTGCCCCCAGCTGCCTTCCCTGCAGGTACCATGTCTCTTCGCTAAGTGTGCACGATCTGATCCGCCTGGGCAGGCTGGAGAAGACCATTGCTCATGACTCAGACACCAACACTGCCTACCTTGCGAGAACAGGGGACATAGCTTTGGAGCCTTTGGAAGCCTTGAGACAAAGCCATGCAGCAGTCAGTGAGGGGCCAGGGCCAGGGGTTTAGAATAAACTCTTCTGCGTCTCACCACCTGCTCTCCACCTCAGAATGAAGCCACGAGGCCACAGGGAGGCTTGGACAGGGTTGAGAGTGCCACGCTGGGTGGGTCTGAGAGTGGAGTCACGTGGGGGAGTCCCCTTCGTGTGTGGGCACCTAGTCGGTTGAAAGGCGCAGCTTGGGCTTGGTGATCATTTTGGGGACTGACTATACACTTAGGCCTGGGATTTAGGGTCTTGTCTGCAATCAAGCAGCTTAAGTCCCCAGGCTGGAATTTAGGAATGGCGAAACTCCTAGCAACAAAACAGCCTCTTAGTTACAGGAAGGGCACTAACGACGCAGGCCTGGCACCTCCCCTTGGAATGTTTGGCAGATCACGCTGAGGCATGGAGATCATACTCAGAGGCCGAATGCTTGAAGGAGTACTGGCATCTTAGACACGGGCTCCATTCAGGCTTGGCCAGGTTGGAGGTGGAGGATGGGATTCAGGCTCAGAGCATTTGGAGGACGGGAGTCACGCCTGCTTGGGGTGGGCGTGGCTAACAAAGAGCCTCCGCGAGGAGGGGATGAAGAACACATCGTCCAAGATGGCTGCGCCCGAGGATGGGCCCAGTGTGGGCGCTGCCATCTTTGCTGAGGTTTCTGGAGGAAAGATGCCGAACTATGGACGAATCGCAGTGCTGTGGGGAGGCCTGTATGGGCTGAAGGCATCCGTCTACAACCGTAAGTCCCCAGTGAGCATGCCCGAAGGAGATTGTCGGTTTCCTAGATGGAGCCTACGGGCATTGTCTCATTGTCCCGCCAGGTTTAAGAACACAGTAAATTTAGTAAAATCTCAATGTCAGACCATACTTTTAGAGGGAAATGCTTTTATACCAATATGGGAAACCAAGAAGGTATAAATCTAGAGATATGTATATTTGATTTAAAAAAATGTCAGCATATGGTAAGGCAAAAAAATACAATGAAAAAAGTCAACAGGTAAAAGTTAGATTGAAAATAAAATGTCAGCCGGGCGCGGTGGCTCACGCCTGTAATCCTAGCACTCTGGGAGGCCGAGGCGGGTGGATCGTTTGAGCTCAGGAGTTCGAGACCAGCCTGAGCAAGAGAGAAGACCCCCTCTCTACTAAAAATACAAAGAAATTAATCGGACAACTAAAAATATATAGAAAAAATTAGCCGGGCATGGTGGCGCATGCCTGTAGTCCCAGCTACTCGGGAGGCTGAGGCAGGAGGATCGCTTGAGCCCAGGAGTCTGAGGTTGCTGTGAGCTAGGCTAACGCCACAGCACTCTAGCCCGGGCAACAGGATGAGACTCTGTCTCAAAAAAAAAAAAAAAATACAAGTAAAGAACATCGTAAAATGATCATAGCTTCTATTATTACATAAAAATGATAATTTAAATTATTGGCAGATTAGAAAACAGATAAATGTGCTCTGTAAATGGATTCAGACTTTTAGGAGAGCAATATGACAGAGAATGATGGAAAATAAAAGGTATGAAACGGTTCCCGTCCTTTAACCAGATCGTTTGACTTTGGAGTATGTACCGCAAAGAAATAACTCAGAAGAAAGAAAAAGGAATCTATATTGAGATGTTTGTGGTTGCATTATTCATAATCGTCACAAGCTGGAAACACCCAAAGGCCCATCCATAAAGACAACACACCGGGGTTTATTGTTAATACCAAGAAATCTATATATGTAATGTGCATCACGCACTGATTACAGCTATGCATTTCAGGACATCAAAAAAGTTTGGAAAAGCCAGGCAAGGCGGTGTGTGCCTGTCGTCCCAGCTACTCAGGAGGTTGAGGCGGGAGGATTGCTTGAGCCCAGGAGTGCGAGGCTGTGTTGCAATAAAACAGCCACTGCACTCCAGCCTGGGTGGCATAGCAAGGCCTCCTCTTTAAAAAAAAATCTGGGAAGTGTTTAGTTGTTCATGAGGTGTTTTTTTAGGTGCACTATATATGTAATGCTTTAGGGATATGAAATTTTGTAGATGATTTCTACATGGATGACAACAATGAAAAAAACATACACGATTCCAGTAGTAATGAAGGAAGAAAATTGGCCTGTACAAGGACATTCTGGAAGTGACTAGGGTCTAACGGGCTGGGCATGAGTCAGCATGGCGCTGCTGCTTTCAGAGAAGCTGGTATGTAATTTGGGTGACCATATGTTCCGGAGTGCCGGGACAGTCCTGGTTTACATCTGTCGTCCTGGCATCTTGTCCAGTTTTGCATTTGTCCAGACAAAAGGATCCTGTAGGCGCCTCTGAGGCCCAGGGTATAGTCTTACTCATCTCTGTATCCAAATTCAGGCACTCATCACAGAGTCTCATTTGGTGCATGTCCAACAAAACTTTTGTTAAATAAACAACAGTAAAGTAAAGATGGTGACTAGATGTTTTCCATTCATTGTGCAGCAAACATTTAGTGAGTCATGCCCTGCAACGAGTTCCAGGAATACCAAGACATATAAGGCCTGGCTCCTGCCCTTGAGGATTTGGTAGAGACAGAGAGGTCAGAAGGTTAATTCAATAAAGTAGAGTAAATGTCATAATGGGAGTGTGAAGCAAGGAGGCCAGAGGTGTGTGCTTGCTGGGCATATTCACAGGAGAGCCACGGCTGAGTTGAATCAAGAGCGAAGAATTTGTCATACCTAGAAGGCTATGCAGGCAATGAGCATGTGCAAGAGACAGAGATAGGAGAAATGCGGAGTGTTCATAGAACTGCAAGGAATTTGGCATTTCTGGAATATAGGATCTGCAGGATACTATGGTGGGAGGGGGTTGGAGGGAGAGATGTAAATGCGATTGAGAAGCTCTGTATCTCAAGGCAGCAAAATCCACTCCCATTCTCCCCTTTCCCTGGCCTCTTTCTACTGTAGAGGCCACTTGACTAAAGACACCATCTTCAGCCTCCTTTGCACGGAGGGCAGCGATACGAGCTTCATGTGAGAGGTGAGCTCTTTATCTGAGAGCTGAAGGTGCTCAAGGTTGGGAAGAAGGGAGTGAGCTTATTTGGAAATACATAAAAGATACAAGATGGATTCAATGGATGGATAGAGGGTGGGCAGGTGGATAGACGTGATAAAGCACATCTGTAAGATATTAATTGTATACAAGGGAATATTGTTCTGCCACAAATAGGAATGAAGCACTGATACATTCTACGACATGGAACTTGAAAACATTATGCTAAATAGAAGAAGCCAGTCACAAATGACCATATATCGTATGATTCCATTTATATAAAATGTCCAAAGTAGGCAGTTCCATAAGACAGAAAATAGATTAGCGGTTGCTTAGGGCCGGGAGAGCAGGGGAATGGGAGTGACTGCTAAAGGATACGGGGTTTCTTCAGCGGGGAGAGGAAAATGTTCTAAAATTGATTGGGGTAATGTTTTCACACCTCTGTAAATATACTAAAACCCAGTACAGTGTAAATGGGTGCATTTTATGGTATTTAAATTATACGTTAATAAAGCTGTTTAAAATGTCTATGATAAACTCTAGGTAGTGGGTATTTCACAGGTGCTCGCTGTGAAATTCTTTCGACTTTGCTTATAATAGAATGTGGAGGGAAAAAAGGAGTGCAGGAAGGGGCATGTGATGCCAGACTGGCTGCTGGCTCATCAGGCACGGGGGCTTTTCCGGAAGGGCCCGAGGAGGAGCCGCAGGAGAGAGTGGGGGAGGGGAATCCAGCTGCCCGGTCCCTCCCACCTGCCGTTCGCACTGGTCGAAGACTATCCAAAGGGCTAATCTGTGTTGCCAGGTATGTCCTCCAGACCACGAGCAGCTGCCCAGGGAATAAGGTTCCACACTCCGCTGCATGATCTTTCATCAAGCAGCTTTCATCATGAGCTCGGCCTAGACGTGCTGCCGTCAGGGAGCTGTCCCAGAGAGAAAGGCAAGCAGTAGAGGAGCGTAGGAAGGTGTGCGAGGTCTGTGGCCCAGTCCAACGTTATGAAATTCTCAATGGCGTACTTTGGTGTGGGGCTTTTTTCACCCACGGTGCTGGCTACTGGCTGGCCCCTCTACCCAGAAACCAATGGCTGTCTGTACTGGGAAATTTTCTCATATTATTTCTTTGACCATTTTCTTCCTTCCATTTTGTCTCATCTCATTTTTTGGAGATCCCAAACTTATCCTTTATTTTTCTTATCTTTGGCTCCTCTTTGCTACCTCTGTCTTTTTTTTCTTTTTTGGCATGGGTGGGTGGAGGAAGATTTCCTCTGTTTTTTCTCTGACTTGTCTATCTTTTTTAAAAAGCATTTTATTATGGGAAATGTCAAACATATACAAAAGAGGAGAGACTAGAGTAATAAACCTGTTGTACCCTGCACCCGGCTTCAACGTCACCAATACAGGGCCAATCTTGTCTCATCCGTGTCCCTACCATTCCCCTGCCCTTGACTGCATGAGCCATCCACCACTTGTTTTTCACTATGAATCTCTAAAAGGCCGCTTAAAAGCAAAATGAAACAGAGCAAAGCACTACAATACCATTATCTCATTTACAAGATAATAATTCTTTAATATCATGAAATATCTGGATGTTTATACTTCTCCAGTTGTCCTATAGACTTTCAAATCAGTTTTTTTTAAATTTGGGTCAAATATGGTTCATACAAGTGACTCACTGGTATGTTTCATGAATCTCTTTTATAGGTTCCTCCCCTCTGTTTGTTTCTTCACCCTGGCAACTTGTTGTTGAAAAAAAAAAATTGATCAAACTGTGGCATTTCCCACAGTCAGATTTTGCTGATTGCCTTCCTGTGGTGTCATTTGACATGTTCCTCTGTTCTCTGTGTTTCCTGTAAATTGATGGCTAGACCTAGAGGCTTAATCTTTCCATTGAACTTTTCATTTTTGCCAATATGGTTTTATTAATATATAATTAATATACTATGATGTGTTAAGGTGTTAGATATTCAGTTCAACAAATTTTGATCATTGAATTCGCCCACATAAATACCACTCAAACAAGATCTGAAACATTTCCACCCACCCAGAGAGTCCCCTTGTGTTCCTTTCCAATCAATTCGCCTCCCCACTTCTCAGGCAGTCACTTTCTGACTTCTATTACCATAGATTAGTTTTGTCTGTTCTTGCATTTCACATAAATGGAATTGTATGGTGGGGAATCTTTTGTGTCTGATTTATTTTAACATATTTTTGAGATTTGGCCATGTCGTTTTGCAAATGTATTTATGTATTTTTTATTTCCAAATGTCCTTGTTGTTCTCTGAATGTTCCTTGTTTTACAGCATTTGTTCTTGTTTCATAGATCATATCTTTTCTTAAATCTCAAAAGATATAATTAGAGGTTTTAAAAAATGTTTTCTTCTACTCCCTGCATCGTCCTTGTTTTCTACAAGTCTCTTTCTTCTGTTTATTTTGGTACTGTTTCATTTTGAAGGTTTTTTCAAATGACAAATGATCTTTGGCTATTTGTTCATATTTAAGAGTGAAACAGCATAATCTGACTAGAAGTCAGGTGGGAACCTGCCTTGTCAACTGATGGGCTTCACCCTAGGGTGAGCCTGCCATGTTTCACTGGGGGACCCCACCTGTGATTATCTGTCCACCTTTTCTGTTAGTCTGGTCAGTTTCCCCAGTGAGGGACCCTCCAACACCCCACCTGAGAGGTATCAGCCTATGTGCCCTCATTCAGGGAACTGAGACTGGGAAGGAGCTGAGGTTCTCCCTGGACATACTATTTCAGTCCCCACAGCTCTCAGTTGGGCCTCATGTTCTTGGGTCCTCCTTCTCCTCTGAATCGACCTCTTCTTCTGGGGTGAGAGAGGAACGAAGAAAGGCCATAAAGAACATCTGCATGAGGTTAAGACAGCGGCGATTGGTTAAGTTCTACTCAGCAACATTTATTGTGAATTTGCTCTTGTGTGGACCCTTCCAATGAGCACATTTCAAAGGTGAACGACATCAAGGATTAAAATCACTAATGTGGACACTGGATAAACCTAAGTTGCTCAGTAGAGGTGTAGGGTGAAAGTGGACAACATACATACCTTATCATGAACAAAGGATTGTGGGCCAGGCAAGGTGGCTCACACCTGTAATCTTAGCACTCCGGGAGGTCGAGGCGGGAGGATTGCTCGAGGTCAGGAGTTCGAGACCAGCCTGAACAAGAGCAAGACCCCGTCTCTGCTAAAAATATAAAGAAATTAGCTGGACAACTAAAAAAAATATATAGAAAAAATCAGCCAGGCACGATGGCACATGCCAGTAGTCCCAGCTACTCAGGAGGCTGAGGCAGGAGAATCACTTGAGTCCAGGAGTTTGAGATTGCTGTGAGCTAGGCTGACACCATGCACTCTAGCCCGGGCAACAGAGCGAGACTCTATCTTCAAAGGAAAAAAAAAAAAAAACAAAGGACCGTGAAACATATGCTGGGAACAAAATTGGAAATCATAATGGAGAACATTATTGAGTGTTTATTACATGCTAAATATTTTCTTAAGTGCTGTATGTGAATATCTCATAATAACCTATAAGATAGCGACTATTTTATCCCCCATTTTGCAGATTAGAAAACTGAACCACAGAGAGATTAAATCTTGCCCAGGGTCACCCACCTAAGATTCATACACACGTCTGCACTTTTAGCCACTACGTTATATTGCCTCTGTGGAAGGAGGTGAAGTGGCTTTTCCTTACCAACCCTCCCCCAAGTACCCTTCAGGATTTCTTCTCTCCCTCTTAGAGTCCTCGTACTTCCTCTCCCCATGTGCCAATACTAAGTCCTTGCTCTTGGTCCATTCTTGCTTAAGATGCTTCCCTTCCCCTTATCCCAGAGAATTCTCCATTCTTTGCTTGTGTCTCCGTCCATCAGACCAGCTCGGCGGCTCCACACAACAGAGGTTCTGCGGGGTGGGGACCAGACCCTAAGCCATGCTCTGGGACCACCTTTCTCCCGTCCTCCAAAAATAAGTGAAGAATTGGCCCACCATCGTCACAGCTCTAGAGCCCCCTGGTGTAGTGGAAAACACGCGAGACAGCGTGCAGGATAGCCTTAGATTCCTTCCGAATAATTTTCAGGACTAAATTCACCTTGTGGTCCTAAAGACAGAAAATGTCTGCCATGGACTTCTGAAGGGCACCACCTCCTTGAACGGCAGAGGTATTTCACTGAGGAGAATGGAATTAGAGGCGCAAGCCAGACTCTAAGCACCCACATTCCATCGCAGCCTCCAGCTGAAAAAATTAATTGCCTGCCCTTCATGCCATTTGTCTTCTGCATGTGAACTGCCTCCTCAGAGTGGGGTGGGAGGAGACCTCGCCAAGCAGCATGGGGCAGGGTCCAGCCACCCCGACCTCTCACAGCGCAGTCACAGAGGGCCCTGCACCTCCGGCTCGATGGCATCTGAAGAGTCTCTTTCAGTCCATGTGACCAGAACTGCCATCACCAGGGCTGTAGGGATCACCCAAATGTCAGCAGTAACAGATCTCTTAGTGCAGGTTTTCTTTTCACATGGTTTATCTTTTTTTTTTTTTTTTTGGCTTGTTTTATTTTGCTTTTGGTTTTGTAGTGCTCTTTGGCAGACCCACATAGTCAACACCTGGTCAGGCAAAACAAAGTGGACCCAGCATTGCGGGACATCAAGAATCAGCCAGCACAGGGTTTAGGAAGCCTGGCAGAGCCGGTGCCCCTCCCCCAACACCCCCAGGGGCCAGCAAGTTCATCTAGTACGGTAATCTCAAGAGGATTGCTTAGTCCCATCAGGGCCACCTGTCGCCTACAGGTGTCCAGACTTTGGGAAGCTGGACACCCTAAGGTGGAATTAAGATCCCAAGCCTGTCGGCACCTGTCAGATACCCCCTGCAGTGCTCTGCTGTTGGATGGCGGACCCTGCAGTCGTCACTCTCAGCCCTGGGCCGAGGGAGTTAAGTCCCAGGGCCCAGGCTGGATCGATTCTGCCCTCTGAGCAGTGCCAGTGTGGCTCCGGACAGCAGTAGACTGTGATCGGCGGAGTGAAAAGAGCAGGGAGGGGTCTTTTAGTGGGGTCCAGAAGGCACATGCCCATCTTAGTCGTTTCATATGTTCAGGAAAAAGTATATGTGTGTGCACGCGCCTGTGTAGTGCAGGGCTGTCAAGGTCACGAGTAAACCTCCAGCTCCTACTAAATTGGTAAACTTAAATCCACCATGAAAAGAAATGCCCCAGTCGGCTCCCGGTGTGGCCGGGCCAGAGGCCGGCGGGGAGGAGGAAGCAGAAAGGGAAGCTCTGTGCGTCCTGGCGGCGGCGGCCCAGCAAACTGGCAAGCGGAGCAAGAAACCGCCCGCGGATGCCTCTTCCCCCCAGCTCATCGCAAACCAGATCCAGTCGACAGCACAATCCAAACAGAAGAGGGAATCAGAATGTACATCTTTTGTTTGCCGTGGCAGGAGAACTGTTGAGCAGAGGAAAAAAACAAGCTGAGCTTAGCGCTATCAGCTGTTTCCTGGGGCTCGCTCCTTCCTTCCTCCGAGGGGGGCCTGGCCGCTTTGTTCTCGTTCCCAGCTGCTCCTCTGCGCCTTTAAGCGGTGGCCTTTGCAGACCTCGGCGGAATGCGGCCCTGGGACCCCAGGGGACTCAGCTCCGAGGCTCCGCCCGCCCGTGTGCTCGACGGGGGCCCAGCCTCAGGAGTGCGAGTGCCAGTGCGCACCGCCGGCTCCGGCCTCGCGCCGCCGCGGTCTGCCGCCACCTCCTGCGCGCCTGGCAGAGGTGGCGTCCTACTCTCCCTGACACCCCCGGAAGGACGCCCGTTTCAGAGAGCCCCCACAGGGGCTCCAAAAGAAGGATCCCTCCTAGAATGCTTTTTGCTGGGATACAGTCTGCGGCGAAATGCTCCGGCATGACGTCAGTTTGCTGTGGTTTCAATCCCTGCTCTGCTAACCATTAGCTGGTCACCCCCAGCCGGTTACTCAACCTCTCTGAGCCTCAACAGTTCTTACCTCATAGGACTGTGATGAAGATTAAAGCGGCCTGGTATATGGCAGGCTTGCTACCACAGTGGGTGTTAGTGACTATTGTCACCATGCCTGGGTTCTGGTTGTCTCAGGCAGGACAGCAACACGAGAAGAAAAACTGAAGAAAAATTGAAAGACAGAACCCGGCACATTGTCAGAGATCAGTGACTATGGTTCTTCCACTTGAGTGTGTTCTTCAGTGGTCTCATGTTCCATGAATCTATCCAGCAGCAGGCTGACGCATACTTTCCACCATGCCTCTAAGGTGCGCAGAATAAACCACAGGTGAAACCCCACGTGGCTGTGATGAAGCAAGACAACTGTGCCTGCCTGCTCGGCTCAGCCCCCAGGCAAGCTGCTCCCTTGCCCACTGCCCTGGGGTCCTGCTGGTTCCCTGGGCCTTGCAGAGAACAAAGCACAGCAGCAGAGGTCACCTGAGGGGCTACGGTACCTGTCAGGTGAAGCAGAAACAATCGCAACAGTGGGGATTGTGACTGAGGGTCTGGTGCTGGGCTTCTAGTGCAATCATTTGCTAAGTGGCTGACCCTCTGCTAGGCATTTATCTACCTTGTTTCTTAATCCTCTCATCAACCCTAAAGCAGGCGGTATTAACCAGGCTCAGAGAAGAGACCTGACTTGTCTGGGGTCATGTGCAGATCTATGGCCAGCCTAGGTGGCATGTCTGTGCCAATTAGGTAGAAGAAGACACTCAGAATGGCTTGGTATGTGGAGCCAGCCGGCCCCCCACAGGGACATCAGCCCTGTGTCCTGTAGTCTGGTGCCCCATGTGAGGGTCAGCCCGCATATCTGTACACAGCAGCCACAGTAAATGGCAGAACCAGGATTTGAAAGCTCAAGATCCTTCTATCTTATTGACCCGAAGACTGTACTTCATTAGCTCCATGTGATCTAAATGGATGCTATGAACTTCCAACATGTGTCTATAACAAATCAGGTGATGCAGCAACCTTTTGGTCCCTGGACCGTGTCATTTCACACGACGGCCCACTCCTGCTGTACCCTGTAGGCCCCCTGGCTCAATCTCTCCCTACTCCCACAACTCCACTAGACAATGTGCCTATCCACCCAGGTCCCTGACCCTCTGCTTCACTCCTTTATTAAAAAAAAACAAAACTTTTTTAGAGATGGGGTCTTGCTATGTTGCTCAGGCTGGCCTTGAACTTCTAGGCTCAAGTGATCCTCCTGCCTCAGCCTCCCCAGTAGCTGGGATTACAGGTATGTGCCACCTCATCTGACACACTCCCTATTTTTACCCTTACCCCAATATCCTCTTTCTGATTGTCCTTCCAAGGCTTATTTTGTCACTTCCCGTTTAGAAGCCTTCACTGGCCTCCCAGCAACCTTGGCGATGGGTTCAAATGCATTTGTCTAACTGCTCCAGACCCCTAGGGCCTGGCATCTGCTGTACTTCCCATTTGCATCCTTATCACCCCTGCCAACTTATGACCCCACCCTCTAGGCACTGTAGAGCCACTCAGTTCTGTGACAGAGCCCCAGGCCCTTATGTATGCCAGGGTTTTTCCACTGTGGCACTATGGACATTGTGTAACTTTGTTGCTGGGGGCTTTGTAACATGTTTAGCAGCATCCCTGGCCTCTACCCACTAGATGCCAGTAGCACTTCCTATTTATGACAACTAAAAATGTCTCCAGATATTGCCAAGTGTCCCCTGGAGATCTGGCAAAGTTGCCCTCAGTCGAGGCCCACTGAGCTAGCTATATGACCCATCTGCCTAGCCCACTCTCCTTCCTTTTCACCTGTCCAGCTTCTACCTGCCTTTCAAGTCTTGACTTGGTTGTCAGTTCCTCTTGGAAGCCCTTCCTGACCCTGTGACCTCAGGCCCCATGTTGGGCTGGGTATCCATCAACCCTGATCACACTGTATCATCAGTGCCCATTTCCTTGTCAATCTCTTCCTCTCCTGGGGCTTCATGAAGGCAGGCATTTGTCTTTCTGGCTCCCTGTTGTGTACTTAGAGCCTAAGTCTGTGCCTGTGACACAATCTTACCTAATAAATCATCCTTCACATCCCCCCTCTCCCTTAATCCCATATCCAAACCATCACTGAGGCCTATTCATTCTGAAATCTCTCCCAAATTCACCCACTGTGCTTGCTCTGCCTCCAAAATCCACTCTGTGGTCCAAGCCCCATCGCGTCTCACCTTAATTACGAATGACCACAATCCACCTGAATCCCCTCTAATCCGTTCTCACTTCAGCTGGGGTAATCTTTTCAAAACAAAATTCTAAAAATGTTGTCCCCTTGGTTAAATCCTTTCAAAGACTTTCAGGGCTCTTAGGCAGTAACCCAAAGTCCTTAATGCCAGGACTGCCACCTCTGGCCCCTGCCACCTCTCTGTCTTCATTTGAACCACGTTCCCTCTTGCTATGTGCTTTCCACTTTCTGGCTTCTTTTCATTTCCCCCAAAGCCACCTGCCCTGGCTTTTCCCATCCCCTGAAATGCTCTTCCCCAGATGCAGTGGATACTGTGGTTCTTGGCCCCCATTCCCCTGCTGCTGGGGCCAGACCAGCTTCCAGTGCCCTCAAACAGGGCCCTGTGCTCAGAAGCATCTCTATGCTGGGTTTAAATGCTACGCAGTGACTGTCTTGACATTTGTAATAATTTATCTTTGAATTTGGGTTTTTTAAGTGAAAGCCAATGAGCCCGTGGAGCCTTGGAGCCTGAGCTCACAGTCCCGCCTCTCGCCACCCCCTTGACTCCCAGGGGTGGGCTCTTGGCTGTCTGTTTCTCCACCCCCAGCCCCGCCCCTGCCCAGCGACTGCTGCCACCTGGGCTGGTGGGAGTCTGGACTTGGGTGCAGGGAGGGGTGGGGTAAGCAAGTGCTTCCTCAGGTCCAGTCATGGGGTGGTGCCCTGGGTGCCTGTGAGGGTCCCCACTCGCTCCTCTGAGTATCCCAGAGGCTGAGGGAGTGTGACATTCACAAATAAAAACTACCGTGGCTGGGTGGAAAATAGAGCATGGAAAGAGGAAGCTTTTTCCTTTGAATAGGGGGCCCCACATTTTCATTTTGCACTGAGCCTTGCAAATTATGTAACCAGGCCAGGCTGGGGCTGTGACCACGATGGCTCCCAGGGGTACCCTCCCTGGGAACTGCCCTCTGTGGCAGGGGACTGGCTTCCACGCTTCCGCCCCCTTCCGGCAGCTGCTCGCAGTTGCTGACTGGCCCCTGTAGGGATACGCAAGCCTGGCCCCCCCCTCCATGTGGGACAACTCAGAAGGGCCATCCCAACTCCAGAGCTCCCCGAAGGACTGGCGGAGGTCTTAGTCCCACCTTTTTGAGGGTCAGCTTCTCCCCTGCCCAGTCCTGCCTTCCTCATGGCAGGATCTTGTGAGAACGCTGCTGAGTAGAAAACAAACTCAGTTTCTCCCGCGACACTCTCACAACACGCTCCTAACGCCAGATGTGCGGGGCTTTTTCTCCACACATCAAGCAAGCAGTAGATTCCGCAGCAGATACCAGCTGGGCGTCTTCTAATTCAAATCAATTATACACTATCTACCTGGAGACAGCCTCAGTCCCCAAGGCTGCCCCCACTTCAGACGCCAGTCGCAAGTCCAAGCCGCTGGAGCTTCTGACTGGCCAGCCATGAGGCGGGGTTCCCACAGCCCCCTCCTTGGTTCAGTTTATTTGCCAGAGCAGCTCACAGAACCCAGGGAAACACTTACGCATCTTTACCTATTTATTATAAAGGACATTTTAAAGGATACAAACAGCCAGACGAAGGGATACTTAGGGCCAGGTAGAAGGGTCTTAGCAGGAGCTTCCTTCCCCGTGGTGTGGGGAGCACCACCCTCCCTGCATGTGGATGTGTTCTTGTTCACCTTCCAGAAAGCCTCCACCTGCTTGGCTGTCTGGAAGGTGTTTGAACCCTGTCCTTTGGGTTTTTATTGAGGCTTCATTACTTAGGCATGATTGATTAAATCATCGGCTACTGTTGATCAACTTTAACCTTCAGCCCTTTTCCCCTCCTCGAGCTTGGGGGGTGAGTTGAAAGTCCCAACTCTCTAATCCTGCCTTGGTTTCTCCAGGGACCCGCCCCCCCCATCCTGACACTACCTAGGGGCTGCCAGCCATCGTTGACAATAAGTCAGAGGCTTCGAGGCAGGGCGAGGTAACTAAACATGTAAAAGCTTTGGGTCACTGTTCTAACTTCATTCCTGTTCCTGACAAAATAGCAAGTTTTAAGACTCATGTTGTGTAAAATCTGAAGGTAATTGGTCTTCAAATAGAACGTTGAATTTGAAAAGTCCCAACATGAACCCCACTGCCCAATATTCCTATTATATTTACCTGGAGTCCCTAAAAAATGATATAAATTAGTTTCATTGTGTGCATGTATTATAGATGTCAGCTGAGCACAAGCAGAAGTACCTATTACATTTTAAGTAATGTAGACAGTGGCTGGGACCACATTTAATTATATTGTGCCTATGTGTGGGAGGCTGGCTCTGAAACATTAGTCACTGTCATTCCCTGTGTAGGTGGGGTGAGCATTTTCTGAAGTCTTCCTCCGTCAGAGGTTCAACTAGGCTTGTGGTTGGTGTCCATATCAGACTAGACGGGGCAGATACGCTAATGTCATCACATGCACTTACTCTGAGTGTTACTGAGTGGAGAGCCTTTTAGAGCATTAGAAACCATAGGCCGTGTGCTGCCTCGTGCATGAGCTCAACAAGGTGGAGTCAAACCTGTAAGCACTTTTGAATCTGAAGGACCTGGATTCGAATCACATCCTAGGAGTGTAACTTTGGGTAGGCAACTTAACCTGGGTCTCAATTTCCCTATTACTAAAATGGGGCTAAAAATCGTACCTAGCTCACAGAATCTTTTTTAAAGGGTCTAGATTCCACCATCCCTTGATGAAGGGGTCAGAAAGTTGCTAGACTTTTCAAACCATTGAGGTAACAGCAGTTGTTAGGGACATCCACTGGTTTTTGCCTATTCGGCATCCCTTCTCTATCTTTTGCATCTTGATTTTCCTTTGGAGAGCACATTGCTCTGTTCTCATCTGTGAGATTTAGGTGGGACAGACCCTCCCTCTGGCTCCTGGGAAAGGCTGTGATCTCGTCCTAGCCAGGGGGATTGGCTGCGGCTGGGCGCGTGGCCTGAGCTGTCCATTGCGAGCCTTTCCTGGGAATTGTGAAGAAACTATTTGTAAAGACGTGTTTTCTCTCCGCGGAGGTCGCGCCGTCGGTAGGATGTGCGGGGCTAGCACTGGCGGCCCCGTGCGGGGAGCGCATGCTGAGGGTGAGGGCAGCACGCAGAGCAGTGCAGCTGGGAACCAGAGCGAGGGACCCTGGGGACACCGCTCAGAGGCCTGGGTCAGTCCTTAGGTAACTAACACCTTTGTCCCCTGAGAACTCTGATCGTCCAGTAAATCACAGTAACTTATTGCCTGTGTTAATCTTTTGAGTTTAAAAGTCTTTACCTCTAAATAATTCAAAGACTGTCTCATAGACCCATAAAATGGTAGAGATTAAAAGACACCTTGAGGCCTGCCCCGTGGCAGACCCAGGGAGTCAGTGATTAAGCTGGGACAAGAACGCGGGTTCTTGGCCTCCCAGGCTGGTGCCCCTAAGCCCTCCGTGCCGTGTGCTCCAGTCTTTTTCAAACCGAGGCAGAGCCACCTTGCTCCTTTCTTCCCCTGAAGTGCCTCCCTGATTCACTGCCCAGCTACCAGCAGGCAAGGGAACCCATGGGGCAGAAGTCACCATGTCCTCCTAGCAGGGGTTCTGTGCCCCCTAACCCTCCACTGAGGATAGCCACATTTTAAGAGAAGGAAGTAAAGATCTGGGCCTTGATGGAGCCCAGGTACAAGGCCAGGGGGCTGAGCTCTGGACACAGACTGTTCAGAGCCCAGGGCGCAACCTCAGGCCCTATTATCTCACGTGCTTCATTACAGTAGCTCTTTGCTGGTCCCCCTTTCTCCCCAACCTCAGTCTCTTTCCCCTTCAAGCGATCTTAAACAGTGTCAGAATCATCTTCCTAAAGCACCACTGTGGTCATGGCACTTTCCTGTTCAAACTCCTTCAATGGCTCCCTACTGCCTATACAGCAACATCCAAAGTGCTTCACCCAGAGTCCCTGGACAGCATGAAAGGCCTATATCCCTTCAGGGAGGCCCAGCTCCTACCTAGGAAAGACCTACCCACTTGGAAGAATCACATCCAGAGTTATAAATTCAATTACAGCCACTGGCCTATTATTCTGACCCTGGTGGGAAAGGAAAATATTATATTATCCCTCTAACAATGTCTAGCACCTTGGTATCTTCTCCATTAATTTTGATGCTATCGTACAATCTTTCCTTTGGCTACCTTCCTTTAATTATTTGTATGAGTTTTCAACTGCTGTGTAACAAATTACTCCCAAACTTAGTAGTGTAAGACAATACACACTTATCCCACTTACTAGCTCACAGTTCTGTAGGTCAGAAGCTTGGGCACAGCAAGGCAGGGCTCTTTGGTCAGGGTCTCACAAGGCTAAAATCAAGAGGCTGAGCTGATCTGCAGCTCAAGATCCTCTTCCAAACTCATGTGGTGATGGCAGAATTCACAGGCGGTCCCTGCTTCTTCGCTGGCTGTCAGTCAGATGCAGCTCTCAGCTCCTGGAGACCACCGACCTTCCTTGCTCCACGGTCCCCTCCATCTTTAGAGCCAGCAATACGCACTCTTGTGTGGTAAATTTCTGATTTCTGCTGACCTCCACAGCCGTGTTGAAAGGGCTTGCGTGATCAGGTCAGGCCCACCTAGACAATTTCTCTTTTGTTTAACTCAAAGTCAACTGACTAGTAACCTTATTTACATCTTCAAAATCCCTTCTGCCCTACAATGTAACATAATCATGGGAGTGATATTTCATAATATTTGCAGGCTCAAGGAGGGGGATTATACAAAGGCAAGGGTTCTGGGAGGGAGTCATCTTAGAATTTTGCCTACTACACCATTATAACAATTATTCTCTTGTGTGAGTAAAGAAACTGAATCAGATTTCCTAATCCTCATCAATATTTTTTTTCCCGGGGGCTGGTATGCCAGATGCTGTCAGCTCACCCAACGCCTAATCTCACTCCTCTTCTCCCTTAACATCCCCTAAAACAGAGGCTGGAAAATGAAATACTCTATTTTTCTGCTTCTTTGCTACTAGAGGTAAACATGTGACATGGCCCTGGTTAATGGGCTGTAAGCAGAAGTCTGTAGATATTTTTCCTTTCTCTGCCTTTCTCTGTCCTGGAATGCAGGCTTAATGTCTGGAGTTGCAACAGCCATCCTGTGACAAGGAGGAAAAAGCCAAGAGATTTTTTACAGAGATCTTGTTCTTACAGAGAAATTGTTCAACTGCCAAATCCATACCAGAATCTGGTATCTATTATGTATAGCAGAAAGCAATCCAAATTTATACAAGACAATGAGTTGCTGAATGAGAAGAAACTAGCCAGATTTCCAAAGTCACAACGTCTTAACTTTTCTGGAAGAACAGCACAGAGTCAATGCAGTTATCAACCTCCATAATCAGGGTGATTTTTTTTCCTTGTCACCTTCTTTTCTAGTCTATTTTCTGTTGTTTATAACAGGATACCTAAAACTGGGAGTTTTATAAGAAAAGGAATTTTTTATCTTACAGCTATGGAG
>CAUYSK010036899.1:0-62118 GCA_963575035.1 Avahi laniger | reverse complement strand
AGCTAAAAATGTATAGAAAAAATTAGCTGGGCATGGTGGCTCATGCCTGTAGTCCCAGCTACTTGGGAGGCTGAGACAGTAGGATTGCTTGAGACCAGGAGTTTGAGGTTGCTGTGAGCTAGGCTGACGCCACGGCACTCGCCCCAGGCAAAAATTCTCAACATCAACTAGACAGCATATGAATGCAACATAAACAAATGTACAGCTAATAGAATAAGAAAGGACTGGAAAGTGTACACAAACCATGATCACAGATTTTCACAGATTAAACCCTTATAAAAGGTCCTCTTCTTGACCTGAATTATGGGAATAAGACAAAGGAATATTGACCAAGTTGTTATCTTTTGAAATTTTTTGACGTTTATCTGATCTTTTTGATACTGTTGAAAGTTTCTCAGTGAACTTTGTGAACGTAAGTGCAATACTTCCCTTAGTACGGTACAAATTCCTTTTTGTGAGACAAGAAGAATATCTAAGGACACCCTATTCTGGCTGACTGTCTTCCTATTTTAGTGCCTTCTTTCAACAGCAAGTCTAAAGCTTTGTTAAGCTTTGAGTCATTTGTATGGTCATAACTTGAAGAACTCTCCCAAACTTGTGTCCCCTGCAAGGCCTGGTGTGAAGTTGTCTAGGGGCAGAAAAACACTAACTTCTTTTATGTCAAGATTTAACTGTTTAAATCAGGAATGAAAGGATTTCTCTTTATATAACATTGACCAAAAGGATATATGAGTGAGGTCCCACATTATTATAAATGCAGGAATCAGCTGCCATCAGTAGAAACTTATTGCCCATTTTCAGGGACTATCCAGGAGCCCTTTATTCCACAAAGCAAGTACCGCTCATTACGGGCTAACTAGGAACACGGTTCAGGCCGGGATAATCCAGAGCTCTCATTATGGATCCTGGCAAAGATAGCGGGTCTGAGATTACTTCGGTTTGAAACTAATTTAAAATTTCTGGAGTCAAAATTTCAGTTTTACTGTGACTAGAAATGCTGAAAGGATCCATAGTTACATATGTGTGTCTCATCTGTCTTCTGGTCATTTAATGCACATCCGTCTACAGAGTGAATGTTTGCAATTGGAAAGTCGTTGGCATTTTCTTAAGGGGAGAAAAGGAGCTAAATTTGGGGCACTCGATTGCTAAGTAAAATGAACACAATTAACACACTATGGCGAGACCGCCCCCCTCAGGAGCCATCTTGTTTTTTTGTTTTTTTTTTTGAGACAGAGTCTCACTTTGTTGCCCTGGCTAGAGTGAGTGCTGTGGCATCAGCCTAGCTCACAGCAACCTCACACTCCTGGGCTCAAGGGATCCTACTGCCTCAGCCTCCCAAGTAGCTGGGACTACAGGCATGTGCCACCATGCCCGGCTAATTTTTCTATATATTTTTAGTTGTCCGATTAATTTCTTTCTATTTTTAGCAGAGACGGGGTCTCGCTCTTGCTCAGGCTGGTTTCGAACTCCTGAGCTCAAACAATCTGCCCGCCTCAGCCTCCCAGAGACCTAGGATTACAGGCGTGAGCCACCGCGCCTGGCCCTAGGAGCCACCTTGTTAGTGATAACCCGGGCCTGAGTGAGGAGGAGGAGGAGGCTCTGCAGAAGAAATTCAACAAACTCGAGAGAAAGAAAAAGGCATTGCTGGCTCTGAAGAAGCACAGCGGCAGCGGCACTGCCAGCCAGGGCGGTGTGACAGGCTCACTGTCAGAGCAGCCTGTGGTGGGCACGGCCACAGCAACACAGCAGGCAAAGCAGCTGGTGAAGTCAGGAGCCACCAGTGCCATCAAGGCTGAGACCAAGAACTCAGGCTTCAAACGTTCTCGAACCCTAGAGGAGAAGTTAAAGGACCCCGAGAAGGGACCAGTCCCCACTTTCCAGCCGTTCCAGAGGAGCATATCTGCTGATGACAACCTGCAGGAGTCGTCCAGACGTCCCCAGTGGAAATCTCTGTATGAGAGCTTTGTGTCTTCTCGGCTTCGAGAACTGGGACCGGATGGAGAAGAGGCAGAGGGCGTGGGGGCTGGGGATGGCCCCCTGGCACCTTTGACTGAGGCTATGAAGAACGTGGTGGTGCCCGCTCCTCAACCTCCCCTCCCCGAAGCCAGGGCCGGGACCACAGCCATGAGAGGAACCGGGACAGGGACCGAGATCGGGAACGGGACAGGGATCGGGATCGAGACTGAGACCGAGACCGAGAGCGCCCTTTCCGCAGGTCGGACTCCCTGAAGCCGGACCTCTTGGAAGGGGACTACTCTGCATGTGTACGGGGAAGACATGACGTCCACCCTCCTCCGTGGGGCCTTCTCTCCCTTTGGGAACATCATCCGCCTCTCCATGGACCCATCAGGCTGTTGCTGAGCTCAACGGGACCCAGGCGGAGTCCGTGCAGCTCAAAGTCAACACAGCCTGCAAACAGCCCATGCTGGACGCGGCTACTGCAAATCTGTCTGGGGCTGCCTCGCTGTCCAGAACAGCCCTAAGGGTTGCCACCGGGACAAGAGGACCCGGATTGTCTACAGTGATGACATCTACAAGGAAAACCTTGTGATGGCTTCTAGGGAACAGAGCTGGATTCCTTGTGCCTCACGTGTCCCCAATGCTGGTCTCAGTAATAACAATGCGGTGAAAGCTCAAAAAAAAAAAAAAAAAACCAAGAAAACCAAAAAAAAAACCAACAAAACACCACACTATGGAGCAAGAGAAACACAAGTTGTGTGCAATGTGCAGTCAAGGACAGAGCTTGGTTTCAGTAGGTCCCTGGCCTACTGAACACTCTTTCTCCTTTGGTAAGCTCAGCTATAGCTCAAAATACAAAGAGTATGAGCTAGGAAGTTAGACTGTCCTGGGTTCAAAGACTGGCTCTATCACCTTCAGACAGTATGACTACAGTCAAGTAGATAATATGGAGCCTAAGTTTCCTGATCTTATTAGTTAAGAAGACTAAATAATGATAATTCAAAGAGGGGGGGGTGGTAAAAAAATTTTTTTAAATTTAAAAACATAATTAAAAGAAGACAAAAGTAAAATAAAATATCTGCAAGATTAGCCAAGTGTGGTGGTTTATACCTGTAGCCCCAGCTGTTCAGAGCTCCGGAAGTTCAAGACCATCCCGAGCAAGAGCGAGACCCCATTTCTACTAAAAACAGAAAAAATTAGCTAGGCATAGTAGTGTGTGCCTGTAGTCCCAGCTCCTCAGGAGGCTGAGGCAGGAGGATCACTTCAACCCAGGAGTTTGAGGTTCCTTGAGCTAGGCTGATGCCAGGGTACTCTAGCCAAGGCAAGAGAGTGAAACTTTGTCTCAAAAAAAAAAGACCATGTTGAAAATAGCCTTAGCATATTATTATTATTTTTTTTTTTTTGAGACAGAGTCTCACTGTGTTGACTGGGCTAGAGTGCCGTGGCGTCATCCTAGCTCACAGCAACCTCAGACTCCTGGGCTCAAGCGATCCTACTGCCTCAGCCTCCCCAGTAGCTGGGACTACAGGCATGCGCCACCATGCCCGGCTAATTTTTTTCTATATATTTTTAGTTGTCCAATTAATTTCTTTCTAATTTTTTAGTAGAGACAGGGTCTCGCTCTTGCTCAGGTTGGTTTCGAACTCCTGAGCTCCAACAATCCGCCCACCTCGGACTCCCAGAGAGCTAGGATTACAGGCGTGAGCCACCGCGCCCGGCCTACCTCTATTTTTAAAAATTCAGTACATTAAAAATCTTAGAAAGCTTTCATTGGAAATCCAATAGGCCTTTTCATTACACTCTAGTTTTCCCTTTCTAAGATGGTTCCTCTATGGCTTTCTTCATCACTGAGGCTGGGCTTGTCTTCTGAGCTTTATTTATTACAGAGAATTTCCAATAACTCTGAGCAAGACAATTCAAGACTAGCAGAACTTTACCTCTTCATTCTATTATATTTCTAGATATCCCTTTAGCTGCTTTAATCTAGAGCTGTTAAGTAAATAATATATATTTATACTTACCAGAACCAGGTATAATTTGAGTTGGCATTAAATGTTTGTGATCATGAGGCTGCCCCTTTACACACTTCATCCAAGCATACAGTTCTTTATCTGTAAAATAACATACCTAATTTTATATCATACTCAATGGTTTTTTGTTTTTTAAGGGACAGGGTCTCACTCTATTACCCAGGCTGGAGTGCAATAGTGTGATCATAGCTAACTGTAGCCTTGAACTTCTGGGCTCAAGCAATCCTCCTGCCTCAGCCTCCCCAATAGCTGGGACTCCCAATATGTACCACCATGCCTGGCTAATTTAAAAAAAAATTTTTTTTGTAGAGATGGGGTCTTATGTTGCCCAAGCTGGTCTTGAACTGCTGGCCTCAAGTAATCCTTCTGCCTTGGCTTTCCAAGGTGCTGGCATTACAGGTGTGAGCCACTGCACCCAGCTGC
Organism: Avahi laniger; assembly: GCA_963575035.1. Classification (NCBI taxonomy): domain Eukaryota; kingdom Metazoa; phylum Chordata; class Mammalia; order Primates; family Indriidae; genus Avahi; species Avahi laniger. The sequence continues at coordinate 57,706 of CAUYSK010036899.1, read as the reverse complement.
AGGTTTTATAATTATAGAATCGATGGCTTGTATATAAAGAAATATATAAAATGTCAGTGATAGGTTTCAGATATTTGATTCTCAAAAAATTAAAGTCAGAAAAGATAGTTCCACCCTTCTATGAATTTTATAAAAACAGTGATACAGATATGATAGCCTTTTCTAAAATTATCACTCTTTATTATCATTTTTATTAGTCACCTCTACCTTCTCTGATTCTAGCTTCTCTGTAACATATTTCCTTTTATCTTCTAGCTATTTTTTGTGCCAAACAGGGTTTATGCCTGATCCTAGTATTATATGTCAGTTTGACATAAGTCTGAGGCTGCTGCTAACTCACGTTCTTCTTATGCTTCAAACAGATGCAGAGGAACACTGCCATGGGATGTGAAAAAGCTGGTACCATATAGCTATTATTAATTGATATTGGTGCCTTCGAACAAAGCTCAATTCCTGGAGTTGTAAATATATTAAAAACCATAGCATGGGGCATACCATAAATGGGAAAAATATTTGATACCTTGATTTCAAGGAGAACTTTCTCTATAAATTTAATGACAGACAGCTACTGATAATGTGGCTATAAGGTCTTCAGTATCACAAAACTCAATAAATGCAGAATAAAAAATCTAGAAACACTGTTTCATAAAAAGTATAAATAAAATTCAAATCCAGTTGAAAACTGGTTACCTTTAAAATACTTGACTTTCCAAAGCCTACATGGTAACTTGTAAATGTTTTATGTTTATATTTTAGACCCTTATTGTTTACTGCCACTATTAAGCCTAGTCAATGATTTATTACAATACTTAACAGTGGAATAAAGATATATAGATAACAATATAACCCAAGGCATAGGTTATACTTGAAAGAATGATACAGTGACTACCAAACTATACTTTCAAATTAATAGTACTATGAAAATTAGCAGAAATACAACTATTTAGGTTAGTATAAATACCCTATCTTTTTCAAAAAAAGGATTCATGGTAGCTTATTTAAATGCATACAATATAATAAGATAGAGTAAATTAAAATACACTTTTTTAAATTTGGAAAGGAAAAACAAAAGTAATATGAAACCAGAAAAATAATATGTAAAATATGTCATGAAGTTTTATAACAATGCAGATAGTTCTACCAATTGAAAACATCAAAATACAATTTTACAGTTTTAAAGATATTTAACTGCCTACAATACATTTCTTATTATGGTTTCACATTTTACTCATCATTACATATTTACTGCATAGCCCAGAAACACCTAGCTGTAAATGTTCATATGTTTCCATATTTGCTCAGGTTTCTTTAATAAGTGCTGTGTGTATATGAAAAAGGGTCAGAGAGGGTAAGGTTTTAGTAGTTCTACCAGTAATGCTGATGGCTAAATCATGGTACATCTATCTTATATAATACTCTCAAAAAGAGCCGCCTGGGATGAAAACGACATTCACTGTTTTGAGACACTGACAGTCTGTCACTAAATATTCAGTATTTTTTGTTGTTGTTGTCGTCGCTGAGACAGAGCCTCACTCCGTCGCCCTGGGTAGAGTACAGTGGCGTCATTGTAGTTCACTGCAGCCTCCAACTCCTGGGCTCTAAGCAATCCCATTTCAGTCTCCTGGGTAGTTGGGACTCCAGGTCCGGCTGGGTATTTTTTCCTTTCTTTTTGGTAGAGACAGGGTCTCACTCTTGCTCAGGCTGGTCTCAAGCTCAAGCAATCCTCCTGCCTCCCCAAGTGCTAGGATTACAGGCATGAGCCACGGAGCCTGGCCTAAATATTTAGTTCTAATACTTCAGACAATTCTAATCCTTTCATTTCATCAGAACTTTATCCCTAACAAATTACTCAGTATCAGTATTAGGTAGCCACTTCCAAAATTGCCTTGGATAAGCTTTTTCTAAGACACTTTTCAATGTATTTAGTTACTTCCTTTTTCAAACTTGGCATTATTTCCAGCGATATTAACAAGCGGAACATTGTTTTTGTGCCATTTTATTTATCTAGAAAGCAGAAATAATTGCTTCAAAGGCTGTTTAGAAATAATAAAGATTTCTTTTGCATTGTCTAAGAGCTGAGGGATAAATGGCAGCATATTCTTTAACATTTTCATTTGAAATTTATAGACCAATATTTAGAAAAATTAATTTATATTATGAAATATTAAATTATGACTTATAAGTATGACTGTGTAATTAACAGTTTCTAGGACTTCAGGCTCCTACACATTGCCATCTTAAAGTAATAAGGCCTACCCTAAATTTGGGCTACATTAAGGAACTATCTGCTTGAAATGAGAGGGTGTATATACTCATCAGGCTAAAAGATATAGATATGGTTTAATCATTAAAAAAAAAACAGTTTTTTAACAAACTCTGATTACTCCTCCTCTTAAAAACAAATTTCACAAAACTTTCTTAACATAATAAGTAAGGAAGGTAGGAAAAAAACACATCAAATTTTCCAGATGAGTGATCCTAAAGAAAAGAAATATTATAAAAAACTTCAATTCATATAAACTTATCAACCAACCTCTAGAACTCTTCCTTTCCTTTGCTTTGTAACAATCTAAGCAGACCACAAATCCACATTTTTGGCAGACCCAGTGAATGTTAAACAATGTCGCCTCACATGCATCACACATCTCTCGGACTCCTCTTACTGCTCTTTTCCAGGCAATTTTGGCTGAGACACAGAAAAAACAAAAATTTAAAGGCAAATATGCTCTTTTCCAAAGCAATTCTGGCTAAAATACAAGCAAAACTAAAATTGTAAAGACAAACCAAGAATTTTTCAGGCTATATTAACTAAAGACTAATAGATTTCTTGAAGTAATTAGTAATTCTCTTCAGAAGACTCACAAATGATCAGAAGCGATAAATAAAAATGGCTTACATCTAAGGCAGGGTTTTTCAACCTTGGCACTTTTTATATTTTGGGCTGAAAACTTCTTTGTTGCGGGGGGTTATCCTGTGCATTATAGGGTATTTAGGGGAATCTGTGGCCTCCACTTATTAGATGCTAGCAGCATACCCCACTCCCTTCAGTTATGCAACCCAAAATATCTCTAATTATTACCAAATGTCCCCTGAGGGACAAACCACTGATTTTAGGGAAGGGAAGGAAAAGAAACTAATATTCAGAGCATCAATTATGTTAGGTACTGTTAAGTGTTTTACATAAGTAAAACTAACGAACATAACTACTTTCTAAACAAATGTATGAGGTAGTTTCACAGACCTGTCTGATATTCATGAAGGTTACCTGCCAAAGGTCACACAGTTAAACAAGCAGTAAAACTAAGATTCAAATATCAATAATTGGGATGAATTATATCTTTTTATGTCAAATGTTGAAATTTCACAATTTCACATCCAAAGTGGTTTTATCACTCTAATTTATGTTATAATGTCAGAAATACCAAATAGCAAAATGTTATTGTGATTTCATAAATGGTTAATCTACTCAATTCAACCTCAATAGGAAAATATCTGTAACCTTAAGTACACACAGGTGCATTTGCGCATAAAAAGGTGCCATTATCATAACTAAAAATCAATAAGACTAGATAATTAACAAAATTGAAAAAAAAACTCTTAAAATGAAATTTGTACAGTTCACATTATATTTAACTTCCTTACCATCCTTTTTTACCCAGGTCAAAGCTGTTTTTTCAGATGTTACTAATTGACAGAATTTATCACCTATTATATCCAAGATATATTTAGAAGTTTCAATGTCTAGTTCATCATCTTCATAATTTTCATGTGTCCATAAACTCATAGCTTCATCATCATACTGGTCAGGAGAAGAGAAACCATCTATTCTAACCACTCCATTTTTACTAAATGACAATCTGAAACATTAAAACATAAAAGCATTAGATATCAAGATATTAAGAAAACATAAGTACGTTAGTTATAAATTTATGTTTATATTACAAACATAAATTCTAACTTAAAAATAGGAATACAGGGTAGTTCTTCATATACATTAATTATCAAATTAATCAATTTAAATAACTCTCATAGGTGTTAGGCAAACGGAAATGATAAAGCAGCACCAACTTTAGGTTCTACCAAGAAATAAGATTCTTCCTATCACTTATAGTTAAGTACTTTAATTCCTACCAAATGAAAACTATATTTAAGTGTTTATGTGTTTGATGAGTGACCAGTAAAAATGTGGGACCTATGTTGCCTAGACCAATACTGTTACTTTATACATAACCTAAATAAGGAATCACTAAAGTTGAAAATGGCCTAAAAATCACCTTAAGATTTTCACTGGAAGGATTAAAACAAAAACCAAAACAAACAAAAAAACAAACAAAGAAGGCAAGTACACATACACTTTAATTAAAATGATACTTTATTGAAGTGATTTAGGAGAACAAGAATGAAACTCTTAGTTTTTGCAAGAACTCAACTAACGTGCTTACTTGCTCTTAGCTTCTGACATCCAAATAATCTACTCTATTTAGAGAAGTTTATGGTAAATAGAAGGGAAAATTGTCATTCCCTTACTGACTAGTGGTTATTCCTCAAATATCTTGTACTTTACTGTCAAACAAGGGATATCTAACATTTATTATATACACTCCTTTTTTTTTTTAAACAAAACATACCTTTTACTTCTATTTCTCATACCTTTATTATCTTACCAAAGTTTCCCTCCTCTTTTTTTTTTTTTTGACAGAGTCTTGCTCTGTCACCCTAAGTGGAGTGCCCTGGTATCATCATAGCTTATTGCAACCTCAACACTCCTGGGCTCAAGCAATCCCCCTGCCTCAGCCTCCCAAGTAGATGGGACTACAAGCATGCACCACCATAACCACGCCTGGTTAATTATTTTTCTATTGTTGGTAGAGGCAAGGTCTTGTTCTTGCTCAGGCTGTTCTGGAATGCCTGATCTCAAGCGATCCTCCCACCTCCGCCTCTCAGAGTGCTAGGATTACAGGCTTGAGCCACCACGTCCAGCCTCTCTCTTCTTTTTAAACCAAATTGTTCCCTTTGTCATAACCCATCACCTTCAGCTTTGTGTTACAATCTTTATGTAAACAATTCTTTCCTTCGAACTCTTCCTAGATTTTCTTATCCCCTCATACCTACTTTCCTCTTGATTCTTTTTATCATTTCTTCTGCACTTCTATGTGTACTATCTCCTATAACTATTCCCTGAAGTTGTCTGTCCACTGGGGATTGTTGGCCACAAAGACTGTGAAGTAAAGGAAAAGAACTTGGTCTGTTCCTACCAATACATATTTTTTTGGATCTCTACTGGATTATCAGCATACAGTATTTATCACAGTAAGGTGTATCCTAACTTCTTAGAAAGAGAAGAAATTAGGAAAATAATTACAACAAATAGAACATTTCATACATGCATATGTAAGAGATCTGTCCGGGAAGTATTCGGCCATGAAACATGAAAAATAGAGATATTTACTGAAGAAGATACAAGATACAAGGAACACTGTTCAAAGGACAATGACTCCTTAGTCAGTCCCCTTCAAAGCAGGCACCTTGGGACCTCACACAGTTCTTCCAGCATCTCTTAACCTAACCCGTACACATTCAACATTCTTAGGTGTTCTGTTTGTTGCAGGCCTTTCAGATGTGGACCACTTTCAACAGATTCTCAATCAACTTTGAAGCGTTTATGCCAGACTCATATTTGCACTGCACTCATGGCATGGTGCCCGAAAGCCTTCTGAATCATCTGAGTAGTTTCCACGGAAGAATGTTCAAGCTTAATGCAAAATTTGATGCAGATTTGTTGTTCTACTCGTTCAGTCATTTTGAATGTGACAGCCACACAGTATACATCCTCACTCAATGGTGTCTAGCACCCCACTGAGCAGTACAGTGAAGTCATTGTTCACGCATGTGCATTCCATTCCACTCTCCTTGGCTGCCAGGTTACATCAATGTAATGCAAACCATTCACATTATATTAACAATGGCTGGATACTTTCTGGACAGACCTTATGTATACACACACATGAATGAATGGGACTACACTAAGGACTTTGTGTACTTTATCTCATTTAACTTTCATTAAACCTCTCTAACTTAGGTACGTTTATCATTCACATTTTGTAGAGGAGACAGGCTTAGCTGTACTTCTACTATAGTTAATGAAGTCACATAGGAACTTTATTAACTATAAAGGGACAGAGTTGGGATTCACAGCCAGGAATGACTGATTGTAGAATGTGAGACAGACATTAGTTAGTCTTTACTGGCTAGGTTATCTAGCTATTTCTTAGTTGAACTTTTACAAGTCTGTAAGTTTTTAGTTTTAAAGTAATATTTAGTAGTGTTAAATCAGAAAAGAGATTAATAACTGTTAGGTGGTTTTTATATTTTACTACAAAATCTGTGACATGCGACACAGTACTAATAAATCCTCCTTGTCATTTTCACAACTCAAATTTCTCCAGTTACAAATATTTAATGTATGTTTAATAAAAGTATGGGCACTGCAATGTAATGTATCGACTTAAGTTTTATAGCCTAGATTGTTTACTTAGATTTATAGACAATTTGTGATTACTGCCTGAAGCACAAATATGAATACATTGTTTTGGCCAAAGTATATCAATTTTTTAAAAACTCCTTAAACAAAAACCAAACTGCTGTTTCCTATGATCTTCTAGGAAAAACACTAACATTTTCTCATTAAGGAATAAATCTCTTGGAAGAGAAAAGCCATATGGAACACAGGTAATAATGTGAGTATGTATTTAGTTCAATAGTTAGCTACTGTTAAAATTTAGCATAAAAAATTTAATATTCTTTTATAATGTTTCAGAAACATGGTGACTCAAAAGACTCATTCCCCTATCCAAAAGGGACCTTCAGCATAACAATATAATTTCTAATACCAATACATTTTTTTCCCAATTTCATATTTTCACTTACCGTCTAAAGTAGTAAAATCTACAAAATACTGGTGAGTGAGCTGGTTCTTCTCCTTTTTTACTGCGAATAAGTCTACATTCTCGGCACTTTTGTAAATTAGGCCCTATCTCACAGCAGGAGTCATCCTGTAAAAAGGATTCCCCAGTTTGCTTCAGCTTCTTGACTTTACGCCAGTCTTTTAATACTGAGCGAGGAATGCCAGCTGTAAAATCAGTAGGAAAGTTTTAGCAAGATTATGTTTTATACAAAGTTAAACTCCTTGACATAAAATTCGAGTCAGTCACATAATGATGACAATACAGTAACACTGTAGAAAAGAAGCAAAGACATTAAGAATTCTAGTTACTTATCAGTAACTAAAAAGTCCACAACAGTATATCTATTTACTTTCTAACCAAATGAACCACTCTTATGTCAGTATACTGGAAATGCAGAATTGTGTAAATTTTCCAGCTGACTGAACTCTTTACATATTAAGTATTTATATATGGATACTAGCAAACATGAGAATCATTCACATTCTATGTAAAACATAACTAAAAATATAGTTCTGTCTATACTGAAATTTGGTTTACCTAGGAGGAAGCTCTTTCAAGATCCACAGCAAGAACCTAAAGATCAAAAGTTTCTATACTTAGAAATTACATGCTAGTTTCAACATATTTCTATTGAAATACTTAATCTGATTTTCTAAGGTAAGTGTAGCTCATTGAGACAAGTGATTTAAAAAAACCTGTATTTGAAAGAAAAGGGCCTAAGATATTTTCTCCTAGTATCTTTCCCTTAATACCCTGCATTTGATATCAGCATATTGATGGAAGCAGTACCTTTTAGAAAAATAAAAAGGTTTGAAGAAAGCAAAAGGAAGAAAACTGGTCAAGCATAGTGGCTCACACCTATAATCTCAGCACTTTGGGAGGACTTGGTGGGAGGGTCGCTTGAGGCTAGGAGTGCAAAACTGGCCTGGGCAACATAGTGAGACCCCACCTCCACAGAAAGTAGAAAAATTAACTGGGTATGGTGGCCTGCATCTGTAGTTCTAGTTACTTGAGAGGCTATTATTGTGCCACTGCACTTCAGCCCTTCAGCCTTTTCAGCCTATATGATAAAGCAAGACCCTGTCTCCAAAAAAAAAAAGGAAAAAACAAAAGAAGTAAAGAAGCCAATATTAACTTAACTATCTTTATTGATGAAAAGAAAAAAAGCACTGAAGAAGTGTAAAGGAAAAAAAGTGAACTATGTAGTCTAATATTTGCAAAAGAAAAAAGTCAATTCATCCACATATTCTACACCATTGCTCCATCACATTTGTTAAGTTGAGCCTAACAAGTGTTAAGAACATTGGCTCAAGTAAGCAGTTATCTATAGAGCAGGAGGAATCTCTAGAACATGAGGAACTCCCCAAATTAAGTTTTGACTATTAAATTTAAAAATGTTTATTTAAAAGCAAACTAGGTTGGGACTAGCAATTATTTGTTGACTCTAGTTTGTAAGTGTACTTATTCCACCCATATTAATATAGCTATATATCAGACAATAGATTTATATAGTTTGCTATTTCTGTCATGTTGAAAGAATAAAGTGTATTTCCTATCCTGCGTTTCCTAACCTACATTTGCATTTTCTAATCATGCTCATTTTGTGGAGAGGTACTATTCTCCTGAGACTAGTTCCTTCTGGCAGAGACTTGTAGCAAAACTCTTGTCCAGAGCTCCACCATTACTTATTTGTTGATAGTATACGTAGTACAATTACAGAATGATCATCTATCTTACTAGAAAAAGTACTGTGTTTAAAATATAGAGTAGCCCATTTGAAATGGGGTCTAATTATTAAGCACTTCTCGGATTGCAGCCTGGTTCTTTACAATTACATGTTTTCCCTCCTCTTCTGTCTCTAACTTAGGGCAAGGAGCCATTTAGTTTAATCCACTAGAGAAACACACATGCATATACACACATAGACATACACTGCCCCCCCCAACTTATGTAAAAGGTTTATATTTCCTCCATTGTATATAAGACGGATTTTTCCTACAGATTGGTATAAAAAGTTCAGAGCTTTTAAAAGTCAGAATAAATGACTGAATTGTTATACTGCTGATAAATCTTTATTTGGCACAGTAGGTTTTAATCATTTATTTACTTTTTATTACACTAGAATAAACTAAATGCAATCTATTATATTTTGACTAGAAAATAACTTTAACCAATATGCTTTTAATTCCAGATAATGAAACAGTTCAGAGTATAGATCACCATACCACTGTTAACAATTTAAACAGCACTAAAATAAAGAACCAGACATTTCAAAGCAAATCTCAATTATGTGACACAAAATAGGCACTGAGAGCTTTTAAAAGAAAAAAAAAATGAATTACAAAGACAGGAAGGTCCAATTCATATGGAGAACTTTTGATATTATAGTTTTTGCTTTAGGCCAAACATGAGTATAGCTAACTCCTTTTATAAATTTAACTGCTATAGTATTTGTACGATAAATATAATTTCACCTTTCAATTCTATATATCTATTGGCAATATCTAAACTCAAAGATTAATATACTTAGTCAACAAAAAATACCTAAGTCAATGGATATTTCTTCTTTCATAAGAACCTTTTTAACCCTAGTTTTCTATTAGCAAATCCGCAAATAGCTGCTCAAGCAATTGGGGAGGAAGAAAATAAGAGACAAATAAATGCCAACCTTTAATCTCTGATATTCCATCCCCTTAAAAATATTTTTTGGAGATATAGAAATTAACTCTGATCATAGTTAAATCATTGGTTGTATATCATAGGACTTACAGACATACTTAAATATGATGGGTAATTTCAAGTTATAAAATAAAATTATGTAAAAATGAGTCATGGAAACGCAGCCAACTTTTAATTAACAGAAACAAAAGGCAGCAGATATGAAGGTATTCCAAAACAGTAGATACAGCAAAATCTATTAATCTGCCTTTAGAATGTATTGAGAAATACACTATGTGTGTGTAAAATATATAATTACACATGTATAATAGTGTATGTAATCATAATACATCCTCTAAGTATAAGCTTAACTCAATTCTTTTTGATTGACTATGACTGATGACAACCCCACTAAACATTAGAAGGAAAATGGTCACATTTAATCCATAAAGTAGATAATCCACTCAGGTTTAGAAGTTCCTTGACTTATGACAACTTCCAATTTAAAGAACTTTTCTAACTCAGGAGGCTGAGGCAGGAGGATTGCTTGAGCCCAGGAGTTTGAGGCTGCAGTGCATTATGATTGTACCTATAATTAGCCATTGCACTCCAGCCCGGGCAACATAGTGAGCCCTCGTCTCTAGCAAAAAAATTTTTTTTAAAAAAGAACGTTTTTAGATAGCTCAGAATAAAAGCATATTTTGCCCATAATTAATAGATGGCATTTAATAGTATCTTAATATTACTTTGGACTTGGTGAACAAATAGGATAAATAGCCTCTCTGAAGATAAACGCTAGTTACCAAGTAGAAGAGATTTGACATCACAACTTATGGGAATAAAGGCACTCATGCTGGCCTGTCTTAGAACTCTTACTTGGGAATATGAACATTCAGTCTCAAGATAAAAAGAGTATGTACTTCATTAAGAGTTAATTTATAAATTTACCTTCACGAGAGTTTTCTAGTGTTAAAAGCTGGAAAGTTCCTATCTGTTTTCTTTTTCTGTAAGTTTAACTGAAGTATTTGAATATCCAACACCAAAGGAAATGTTATGTGAGACAGAAGACAATTACTGGCCACACTAAATCCATTATAAATTCATGGGGGAGTGGTGGTGGTAGCAAGGAGAACACATGAGAAAAAGCAATATTGCATAGAATCCAATATTCAAATAAATGGCACGTAGTCTTCGTTGTCAATCTCCCTGTCTTCTGACTATATGTGCATTTTAGTCAGTCAGTCTCTCTGTCTCTAGTTGAGCTTGTCCTTCTTTCACTTTCTGACTGTCCTTTTCTATGATTCCATCCTCCTGTTTTTTCTCTCCTTCACTTTGCCTCTGGTTTCCACACAAGCATGTGGGAAAACCTCATTCAGAGAAATGGCATAAATAAGAGCCTCCAAGCATCCGAGTGCTTGTGAAAGTACTTCTTGAGTGTCCACATTGTCACATATTTCACATACTGTATGTGGATGAACACCTGGATACAGTGAACTATTAAGTGCTTTCTGTATTGTGGAACATACCTAAAAAGAAATAAACAGAGAAAAACTACTTCTAGAGCAAAAACATACAGAAACACTTTATAGTGAATACTACTGTTAAGTATCACTTATTTTGTCCAGCCACAGCCACAAAAAAAAACAGAAGTATTATCAATGTTGAAGCTATAACTTATTATGGAAATTCTTTTTGAACATAGAAATGAACACACAAACCACAAGCCTCCCCCTTTTAGCCATTAAGGACTGTTTGAATGAGCAGCAGTATTAGTTAAACAGATGATAATTTCAATAAGCTTCCAATTTTTCACCGGATAAGGGCGAAATACAGGCCACATTCATATTATTCTGAAGTGTAGTCAACCCTTCATTAACTGTGGGTTTGACATCCACAGATTGAACTAACTACTGATCAAAAATAGTGGGAGGGAAAAATTCTACAAAGTTCCAAAAAGTAAAACTTGAATTTGCCATGTGCTGAATACCATGTTGAATAAACATGAATGAAGTGATGTGCAGGCATTGTATTAGATAAGTAATCTAGAGATGATATAAAGTATGCAGGAGGATGTGCACAGGTTACAAATACAGTCATGCATCGGTTAACAATAGGGATACATTATGAGAAATACATCCTTAGGATTTCCTCATTGTGGAACCATCACAGAATGTACTTCTACAAACCTCAATGGTGTAACTGCGCCTAGACTACAGACCTGCACAGCATGTTACCACACTGCATACTGGAGACAAGTGTAACACAATGTTAAGCACTTGTGTATCTAAACATAGAAAAGCTATAGGAAAAATACAGCATTATAATCTTAATGAGACTACTGTCATACATGCATTCTATAGTTGATCAAAATGTCATTAGGCAGCACATGTCTGTATTAAGACATTTTCTATAAGGTACTTGAGCCATCTGTGAATTATGGTATTCATGGGGGTTCTTGGAACAAATCTTCCACAAATATGCCATGGGATAACTGTAATTCTCTTCTAGAAATGTGCCCTGTAATAAGTATTTATGAGTAGAATTTCTTCTTCAACTAAACCCTGTTACAGGTAAATATCTTAGCTGATATTAGAAATCCATTTTGGTATTTTGACAGTCATAACTGTATTCTGACAGTTCCTAGAAATGGTCTAAATTATGAAAAACTACTAAATTAAAAATTGGGTTACACACATTATCTACAGTGAGTGCTAGGTAAAACAGATGTATTTCTACAAGTCTCTTAAAAATGGAGGAATAAAGCTTCTCTCCTTTTCTCTTATAGGATTACTTATGAAATGTAGAAATGAAATCAGTGAGTGTATACCTAAAACTAAGGCATGAAAATAAAGGCAAAAGATGCCTTTAAGCTCACTAACTTTTAAAGAACCACATCATTACTGCTAAAACATTCAGCACATTTTATCTGAGATAGAACAAAGAAATTGACTTACTATTACTGTTGCTTTGCAACTTCAATTTACTTTTCTCTTTGGCACTTCTGCTGAGAACTCCGTTGGGTTTCAAATCTTCATCTATTTCACCTTTTCTCTTCTGCAAATCATTTTGCTTCTTTTTGTATGTTGGCTTAGGTTGCCTTTTAGTCCTTTGCTCTGACTTACTTTCACTTTCATCTGATTCTCCACTTTCAGAGCCAGATTCGTAAGTTCTTTTGGCTTTTCTCCTATTGGCTTTATCATCTTTTACATATTTATCAACTATAATTTTACTATCTACACTATTTTGTATATCATTAGATGTAGAGGCTATTAAGTTGACAGAACATGGCTTAATAATTTCTGACACAGAATTCCCTGAATTTTCCATTTTATTAGTATTTTTATCTTCTTCTGAATGTCTAGTAAGCCAGGCCTTTTTCAGTTTAGTATGGTAGTTCGGCTGACTTGTCTGGGATGCTTGCCCATTTCCTACAGAGTTTGCTTTGTTAATTGTACTACAGATTACAGTGCTATCCAGGGGAAGGGAGGCTGAACATGTCTGATTTTTCACAGCATTAGGTTCAGTCTCATTGACATTACTACTTTTATATTGAGCTGCAGCCAATGCTGCCTTGTGCTTTTTTAAATGGATAAAATCAGTTGTGCCTGAGAACCCAGAACTGGGCTGAATAGCACTTCCTGTCTTACTACTGGCTAGTGTAACTGGAGCTGTGGTGCTGACCTTGCATTCTTGTGTTGGAACCATTGACTGATTGACATTTTTTGAAGAGGTACATTCTAAGGATGTAGAGGCCAAAATGGTATTTGATAAAGAGGAAATTACTTCTGAACCACTCCAGCTGGAAACACTGGCAGTAGTGGCAGCAGATGTGAATACATCCGTTTTGGTATTACACATGGTATTTACAGCAGACATGGCTGAACTGGGAAGATTGCCCTGTGAGACAGCCTGAAAGTTTTTTTCAGATTTTGAGTGAGCACTATCTGAATTCACATTTGGCAAAATGATTCTTTCAGTCTCTCCGGATTCTGCTGGTTTGAGGCAATCTGTTTTATTTGTCCCAGTTGAAGATCTTTCACTAACTCGATCTTTAGAAGCTAACTGCATTGCTGGCATGCTATCAATTTTTGTACTCGAAGGTGGACGTACAATGACAGATGCCATAGCAGCCTGTGATTTTCCACTGCTTTTCTCCACATGCCATTCAGCTTTCTCTTTGCTGAGGTTATTATTAGGTCTCCACATTTCTGTCAAAGTCTGTTCAGAAGAACTCTTAAAATTTGCCTGAGAGTCTTTTGGCTCAGGTATTAGAGTTGGAGGTTTTTGTGATTCTTGAACTTTCCCACCAGCATTTACTGGCATCACTGGAGTTAAAGTTGGAGGGGAAAGGCTACTGTAGCTGCTTTCCTTTCTTTCCAGGCTGTGATGGATTGGTGGGTGAAACACTGGTGCTCTATGTAAAGCAGGCATACTGCGGAGTGTATTTGTAGAAGAAACTGTCAAATGGGTAGGACTCCTACAATCATTTCTGAAGGTTGTTACTGAGTGAGAGGCAATCTGATGGGGAAGATGTTCTGGTATTTTGCCTGCTAAACCTTCACTTTCTGATTGGTGTTTAATCAAAGGTGGTGGCTTTGAAAGAGACGATATAAACGAAGTCAGGGTTTGAGGATTAGCTGCTGCTGCTGCAAGGGCGTTACTCTGTTTTTCATTGTAAATATTTGAAACTTCTTTGGACGGGTATGATCTTGGTGGTTCATTGACCACACTATTAGACAATGTAGTGAAATAGTTACTTTGAGGCAAACTCTGAGGAACCGAGTGCTTCATTTTATAAAGGTCTGATACTGAGCGTTCTACATCTGTATCTTGTTTGATGACATGGCTTTTAGGACTAGAAGATGATGATGCTACTCTGGAATAACTATCTCTTTCACCCTCAAGCCCCTTGATTTTAGTTGTAAAGGGAGCAACATCAATACTTTCTTGAAGAATTCGACGGTGTTCCTCCTTATATTTGTTTAATCTCTCTCCAGTCTCCTGGAGTGGCCTCTGTAATTGATTTAATAGTGGATCCACAAAATGTCTATGCAGGTGACAATCTTTTCCAGTCTGTGACCTATTTAGATCCAGGTCATTTTTTGCTGATGTGGATGCAACAGACCGTAATGGTTCCATAAAAACTTTCCTCTCCAATTCTCTGTAAAGAAAATATACAAAGATTCCTATAATCACTTTTTCTTGCACAATACAAAGACAGCGTCTATGCAACATCATTCTATTATGAAAGTAAAACATATCGTGGCATATACTCTAATATATCAAGTAAATTAGAAGGTACATCAAAACAGAACAATACTTCTTCAAAGCCTAGTTTTAAGACATTTATTAACTCAATATTAACTGTTTAAAAAGTAAATCAAGAAACACTGTGAAAGATAAGGTACTCATAATTTTTAAGCATGGGTGAACTTACTCTTTATGATGATCTACTAAAGTTTTTGTCAATGGTGGACTGGAATGCGCTGGAATTTTAAGAGGCCGATGAGGCTCTGCACTAGAAGGTCTGACAGGAATGTGACTAAGTAATCCAATACCATCTGCAGAGGTCACAGGGGTGGGCTGATGTAACCAAGGACTGGGAGAATTCTATTAAAAAAAAAAATCTAGACTTCAGTTACAGAAAAAGGTAAACACAGTACCACAGTATAACATTAATACCAGTATTTGTGAAATCCATAACCTTTTCTAAATTTATCTTAGGAGAAATATTCAATTAAGTAACATAATTATATATATTTTTCCAAATTATGTAGAAAACTAGTATTAAAACGTAATTTCCAGAAATTTGTTATTTTACTAAAAGAAGATCTTAAAATCAGTGCCTTTGGTTTACTATAAATGTTCTACACAGAACCTAGTTTACTAACAGCAAAAGAATATATGTTGCTAATAGCAAAAACAGAATGTTATTCCTAAAATACATTTTATCAGAAAGAGAAATTATAATCAAGTTCACTTGCCGGTTTTTGCCATTAAAAATAATTAGCTTTTTCAATGTAACAATTTACTGACACTTGGCAGATAATTACATTTTCAAAACCCAAATGTACTCTTCATTTGACTATAAGCTATAAACATTGTTGGACCATTAAACTTGGAGGTGTGGAAGTCTAACAAAGTTAATTTTGTATGTCAATATAAGGTGTCTATCTCATAATTGAATATGTGATGACAGCAACCTGTGAGTTGAGACATACAACCATCTAATTTCATGTTAAGGATTGTTTCTACACTGACATTTCTCTAGAACATATTTTATGAGTTTGTCAACAGGATGATAGTCGAATACCAGAAAAATACAACTGTCTCTGGTTTTAACAAAGGGAATAAATTTTACATCTCAAAATGTAAATACAAACATTATATGATATCAGAAAGATATACTGTGCTTGACCCCAGAGTTTGAGGTTGTGGTGAGCTGTGATGATGCCACTCCACCCTACCCTGGGCAACAGAGTGAGACTCTTGTCACGAGGAGAGGAGAGGAGAGGAGAGGGGAGGGGAGGGGAGAGAAAAAAGAAAAGATATACTGTTATAAAATTAGATTAAAAACATACACTATAGCTATAAACCTCGCATAAGAGAAAAATATATATGCATATAAGAATCATTCAAATATACAATGTCTCAAATGGCCTCAGTTCTAAAAGATCTAGAAATTTTAAATTGCAATCAATTATGGCAATGATAACAAAGCTTTTGCTCTATAAAATAACATTCAAAATTATTTTCTAATCTACCATCTCGTGCTTATACTGTTTCTTCACTTTTGGTCACAATACTAGGGTAAGAGATCTTCATTTTTGCTCAAAATGTTATTTAAATTTATTCCCTTATAATTTTACATAAATAAAAATCCAATACGTTTGTTTTAGTTTAACACATTTATGAGCAGTTATGACATTTTATGTTCCTATAAACATAGAGGCTGGACAGTCATGGTCTCAGTCTACGTACATATGACACACACTGAGTAAAACTTCTTCCCCAAGCCATTTTATTTATTTATTTTTCTTCTTTCCAAGCAAATAATCTCAGATCCAAGCCATTTTAAACAGTTACTTAGATCTATTTTCCAGAATTTGGAAGTAAAGAAGATTCAAAGCTATTAGCCAGCTCTTGGCTCCCTTGTGCTCTTCTAGCTGTGCAGTTAAAGCTATATTCATGACACATGAGAGAGAAGGGTCAGAGTAAAAATGTGAGTGCATTAGGCACCTGGGTCACCAGGCCTATTTTTGATGCTGGCAAAGAGTGATTAATGACTCTTCACTGACTTTGACTACGTGATGTACACATTCTAATATGATTCTACCTATCGCGAGATCAATGGCACCATCAAGAATGGGAATGGGTGAGAAGCTTGTGATCAACAGAAGCAAGACTGCAGAACTGAGATTTTGCCAACATCGAATGCAGTGATGCTGGTGTAGAATAAATTGTGGCAATCACTGACGATTTTATTAAAGAAGGCCAAAACTCACATGAAGGTGGAACTAAAAGGAGTCAATATTTGCAATAGGAATAAGCCATAAGAAACACCTTTCAAAATTGTTAGAACTGTACCTTGTACCACCAACCACATGGTGCCCCTTACCATCAAAGTCATCTATCCAGCATCTTGGGACTGACAGAAGGACTCATGACCACAGTCTATGTATGTCATCACTGCTACCCAAAATATAACAGTTTCTTTAACAAACTTTTGGCATGACAGACACTATTCTTTGTATCTACAGGCATTTCCAATGCTATATGTAAGAAATATTATCCCTGAAGTAAAGTAGAAAGTCACTAGCATTGTCTTCTAAATCACTACCCCCGATTGTGATCTCACTCAACTTCAAAAAGCTGTCAAAAAAGATGACATTAAGGTTTTAAAAACTCCCATGTTCACTGAAGCATTATAAACAAAAGCCAAGAAGTGAGAGCAACCCAAGTGTCTATCGACAGATAAATGGATAAATATAGCATACACAATGAAATATTATGCAGTCTTAAATAAAAAAAAAATTCTGTCACGTGCTACAACATGGATGAGCCTTGAGGACATTGCCAGTAACAAAAGAATAAATATTGTATGATTTCCACTCATATGAAATATCTAAAGTAGTCAAAATTATAGAAACAGGAAGTAGAAAGGTGGTTGCCAAAGGCTGGGGGAAGGTTTAGTGTTTAATAAATATAATTTCAATTTTACAAGATTAAAAAATTCTGGAGACCTGTTGCACAACAATGTGAAGTGTTAATAGTACGAAATTACACACTTAAAAATGGTTAGGATGGTAAATTTAATATTATGTGTTTTTAACCACAAAAACATATAAACAAAAAAAAGGCATTAAAAAGAGCTTCTGGGGGATACTTGAAGAGTATCCTGGATAGTACAAAGGATAAGACTGTGTCCTGGGAGTTTAACAGTGACATCCATGTCTTCACTTTTGATACCAAGGCTGGTATTGCTTTTAACAACTATTTTGTAGCATAAAAATCAATTTGCTAGAGAAATCCCATAGTACATGGAAGAATAAGAGCCCTATACCCACCACCTTCAGCAATACTTCATTAAGTAGGGAGAATTTCCACTGCAACTTTACTCCCAAATACTAGGAATCTCCAACCTTGGGCATCCATAGGGAAGAAGGGGATCAAAGAGTTATACCTTGTGATAAACCATTAATATGTAAATTATCAATACACCAATATTCAGCTGGGGAATATAACAATTTTGCTTATTTTTGAGACAGGGTCTTGCTCTGTTGCCCTGGCTAGAGTACAATGGTGTGATCATAGCTCACTGCAACCTCAAACTCCTGGGCTGAAGTGATCCTCCTGCCTCAGCCTCCTGAGTGGCTGGGACTATAAGCGTGTACCACCACACCCAGCTAATTGTTCTATTTTTTGTAGAGACAGGGTCTCACTATGTTGCTCAGGCTGCTCCTGAACTCCTGGCCTCAAGCAATTCTCCCGCCTCGGCCTCCCAAAGTGCTAGGATTACAGGCATGAGCTGCTGCGCCTGAACATAAAATAGTAAGGTTTTTGATAGACACTATGAAATTACTTTTTAAAAATAAATTGTTGGCTAGGCACAGTGGCTCACACCTATAGTCCCAGCTACTCGGGAGACTGAAACAGGAGGATCACTGGAGCCCAGGAATTTGAGGTTGCAGTGAGCTATGATCACACCACTGCACTCCAGACTAGGCAATACAGACCCTATCTCAACAAAAAAACAAACACCCTTACAATTTAATATAAATTTTAATCCAGAAATTTCACATCTAGACATTTAGTTGAGAAAAATAGTTATGGTTATATACAAGAAACCTGAATTTATAATAAATAAATATTACACTCTAAAAAGTTTACTCCTTTAAATTAACTCTTTATAAACAGGCTTTTCTGAGATTTCCACTTCCACTGCTGTGAGGTTATTAAGCACATGGAAAAATAATTGTTTGTATAATAGAAAATGATCTAAATATATGGGATATTGAAAAAGCACTTAACCACACTGATTAATAAATATACATTGATATGTGGCACACCACAGTGTAAACTTACCCTCCTTAATGAAGCTTCAGCATTAACTGTGTTTTCTGGGTGAACCCACTTAGAAGAAGGCAAACCAAGTCCTGAGTATGCATGTGTTCCATTTGGATACTGCCAAATAATTGGATAAAGTCCAAGCTGATTATATGAAGCAGAAGGATGGGCTTGTCCAAGAAGATGAGGTGACTGGTGCTGTAATAACTGTTGCTGTTGCTGGTGTGCTAGTGCTAAGTGGCTCAAGCTGCTGGCATGAGCACTCTCCAGTCGTGGGTGGCCACCAAGTAAGGAGGCAGTAGGCACTCCAGGTAACACAGTGGGAAGTAAATGAGGGTGATGAACAGCATGGTGTGGCCCACTAGTCAGAGGGTGAGTGTTAATGGTAGGTAATGGTGTTTGACTAGATGATCCGGCTAGTAAGTGGGGTGTAGGAGTTAAGGCAGGGTGATGGGTACCTGGATTCAAACAGGTTCTGTGGGATGAGGAATGAAGAGGAAAAGGATGCTGGCTTAAGAAAGGTGAAATGTGATTAGCTCCTGTTTCTGACCCAATAAGTGCAGGATCTCTGTAAACTGTGAAATGTTCATTTTTATCAATGATTAGAGGGCTCTTTGTAGTTTCCAATGAACTGCCTCTAGTAGGAACCGGATGAAAACTGCATCTTGATAACTCATGTTCTATCTTACTTGCCAATCTTCTTTCACCAGTAGCTTGGTTGTTTGCATAAGCGGTCTTAGACTTTACAGAATCAGGAGAATGGGTTATTTTGGGTTTAACAACTTCAGGTGAGGGATTGGATTTTGTCTTATGAGCATCTACTACTGAAGTATTAAGTTTAGATTTTATAGTCTCTGGAGGCGGACTTCGCTTATGCAGCTTATCTTCTATGACAGAAACTGTACTTAAAGATGACATGTAAGAGATATATTGATTTTTCTCTTTTTCCATATTCAGGTGATCATTTCCTGAAGAAGCATTAGTAACACTTGACTGGGTTAAATCCACTTTAACTACATCACTGACCCAGCTCTGATCAGAATCTTGTTTTGCTGTTTCTGAGTATTTTGCATTTGTAATTGATTTTGAATCACTAATGTTAGGATCCATTTTCTGAAGTGTCTGAAGGCCAAAGGTACTTGAGTTTTCCTGAGCCACCTTTTCTGAATTAGTGTCATTTGTAATATCAATAACACATTTTGGTGTAGGTGGTCTGGATACAAACTTCTCCTTTGGTAATAATTCCACGGTATGTGTTTTTTCCATATTGCATTCCTGAGGAAGTAAATCAATAGGATTATGATCAGAAAATGTCGCCTGTTCTGATGAATGGATAATCATGTTTTCTTGAAGCTGAGTATCAACAGACTTCCACTTCTCTGCTTCTTCATGTTTTTTATCTTCCTGTATTTGATCCCAAGGAGGCTGGCTATTATCTAGCAGTGTCTCTTCCCCTGCCTTCTCATTATTCTGGGATTTTCCTTCTTCTCCATTTATCTTTGAAGTATTTTTATTTTTCAATTCATTCTCTGGCTTCTGCTCTGAGGAATTATCTATTATTCTCTTATTCGAATTTTCTGAGTCACTACTCTCAGAAAGATCTGAAACATTGTCAGTTCGAAGTCTTTTCATGTTTAATTTCTTTTCATCCTCCTCAGGTTTCCTTCTTTTACTCACCAAGTGCTTGTTTTTACCTTTAGGATTTTCTGTAGTATTAAAAGAAAAGAACAGTCTTATTTTTCATAATCAATACTAAATAAACATATTTAAAATATATTTTTGTTCTCATTTCCCTAAAAAAAAAAAAAGTGGGTCCTACCTCCTCGTGATACATAATCGTATTTTTCTTCCTTCATCTTCTCTTCATCTGGTATACTGCTATCTGAGCCCTTCCTCTTATTTGGACGAATATTTCTTTGTTGCTGTTGCTGGTGTGTATTCTGTTTTGGTACAGCAGCTTGGGAATTCATTGCTGGTCTGGGACTATTTGCTTGTGCACGTGTATAATGACCCTAAAAATAACCAATTAACAATGATTGTTTACTACCTTGTTCTAAGTAGCGTAAGGAAAAATATTTTACAAAAATGCACCCCTATTAACATACATACGTGAACAGCGTTGATATTTTGATTGGCACGAGACCTTCGTCGTGATGTAATGCCAATATTTTCACCTTTTAACAAAGAGTGAACAACATCATCTAGAAAGGTCATTTGAACCATAGAAGGATCGACATTCTGTGGTTCTAGTACCTAATCCATGACACAAAACAAAAACAAAAATTAAATCCAATGAGCTAACCAATGTGCTATTTGGTACAATTTCTTCACTTAGTAAAGATGTTTACAAATCAGTTTGGGATCCTTAATTTATAAGATACTGTCAGACTTACAATCATCCATTTTAATCTTTATTGATAAAATTACCTTTTTAACATTCTGAAACTGTTTTAATTGCTAATCAAGAATTAAGAAGCAAAAATATCCACTGTAAGTTCACCTTAAAAGACAAGGATAAGAATTAATCAAGACTATAGATGCCAACAGGCAGTGACACTACCAAAAAAAAAGCATGGATGCCAAGTTATAAAATGTATTTTAAAAATACAAAGTAATTTCCAAAAAGCAGCTGTAAGATAAAACTAAAAGGTAGAATCCAGGAAGAAGAAAAGAGACAAAAATTGTGCAAATGAAAAATTTTTAAAATGTGGTTAAAGAAAGAACTATTAGAAAAATTCAAGGCAATATTGTTACCTTTTAAGGAAAAAATATAATTTATTTAGCATTTTGACTAAAATTTTAACCAAAGTATTTGAATTGTTTATAAAAGGGCTCTATCAGATACACTTCAGAATTTAATCAGGCAGAAGATGTAAATATCTATGTTTTCCACAAAAACAAACAAGTGAACATTTAAAAAAGTGAACATTTTTTCCCCACATTTCAAGACTTACTTAAAACTCTGTAGCATCGATAAGATTTGCCATAAAACTTAAGTGAGCATACCAAAGCTGAAATTTGATGTGAGAACTAAGTGTGCATTAAAAGTTTTCATTAGTGAAAAGAAACCATTTGGGAAATACTTTTATTATTGGAGAGACAGAACTGAGACTTTGAGAAAGAAAATTTTAGCTAACCTAAGGATTAAAAAAAAAAGACTAATCAATTAAAAGAGTCTGGTGCCTCTATTTCAGGGACTGATTTTACCAGTGTTGAAATAAACTTGGCATCACTATCTCCCTTTGACCTGAAATGACCTCTATGTAACATCAGTTGCATTTAAATTTATTAAGATTATATAACTAAAAACCTGAAAGATTAAAATTATTTAGTATCAAACTGGTGATGCATTTTTTTTTTGGCATGGACTATATGAATTATAAAAGTCTCTACAAAAATATTAGTTGAACTATTTACCTGATCATTCATAACGATCATGGTGCGGGTGAAGAGATCATGATGAGTAATTATGCCAGTAAACCACTGGGTGGCAGAGTCTTGTCTATATACTCTCACTCTGTATCCATTTAAGGAATAAGGACCTTTAAAAGAAACACAAGAAATAGGGTATCTTAAATGGAGACATTTTCCTTTAAGAACTACCTCTTAGGAGAAACGTGAGCTATTTGATAGATGAATAATATCATACCCAAATATCAGTTTTAAAAAAAGTGTTTTAAAAGACAAGTAAATATCCTTTGGAACAGATCATTCTGAAGTTATTACATGCATGCTACCAGACGTACATACTTCCTGATTCAACGGAGATGAAATACTTTAAGACAAAAACAATGTATCTGGGATCATGAGTTAATAAGAAAACAGTACAAAATGTAAAGTTATAGTGGTTTAGAATGTAGTAAGGTTATATGGCTACCTTAGTAAGAGTGGGGTAGATGACTACATGGCTGAAATGGAAAGTTCGTAGGTAATCGGGAACCTGATGTCTGAGTCTTCTAGTTGCCAAAATATTACCATAAGCAGCTATAAATTTTGAACCCTCTGAGACAGCTAGAAAAAACTGCTAAAAGTCTTAGAACACGAAGAGATTGATAAAGTGAATTTATAAATATAGTACTAAGAATTTTTTTTTACAAGAAATATGGTGTACTTTTGGGTTAAACTCACTTTTTCAAAGGTTATCTATATCTTTATATATAGACAGCTTTTAGAAAATGAGCAAAGATTCAATATTAAATGATATGTATCTGTATATATTCAAATATGCCTAATAAAACAGACATGACTCCATGGAAGAGGATAATGGAGATGAAAATTATTTTCAATTCATAGGTACTAAAATGACCAAGTACTTTAAAGTTTAATAAGAACTGTGAGGGGGAAAAACTCCTGTACCTTAATAACAGTATTGTACATTAACAATTTACAAAGTGCTTTCAAAATTGCCACGTGCTTATTTAATCTTTTCTAACTCTTAGCATTGTTATGCCTTTTATAAAAATGAAGAAAGTGAGATTGATAGATTAAGTAAATGTTTAAGTTAAAGAGCTGGGACTGAATTTATATTTCGGATTCCTACGCTGATGTTCTTTCTTCTATAGTTATAATAGATTCAGTATACCAAATTAATGGTTCAATACATATCTGCCAGTTTTTAAAAAAACCCCATGCCAATATCAGCCTAAAATATACAAATCATTTAACACATCTGTAAAAGTATTACCTATGACCTGGAAATTAAATACATTCATCTAGAGAAAAATGAACATGTTGACTGGCTATAATTTAAGGGAGGTGATAGGTAAACACTATTTACTAGCCATAATCCATTATACAAACTTCAGTCTTTTCCAACTATGGAAAAATTGAGACTTCATATTATTTTTTATAAATAATATAGAAAATGCCTATAGAATAACTCCAAATATGATCGGTTTTCAATTCCCACTAACAAACCATCTACACTGGCTTGTTCTTCATACAATTCTGCCTAGAATGGATAGGGACTATACTGCCTGAACCTTTTCTCCTCTAAGGATACAACACAGAAACAAAAGTAAAAAAAATTAGCCTGGTTTGTTTGACAAATAAATTGCAAGGAAAGGGGGCAGGGGAAGAGTGATGAAGGGGACATAGCAAACCATTACAATGTGTAGACTACTAGACCTTTGATTTTTAAAAAATGAAACCTGTTTAAATCATTTATGACACAAATGGAAATTTGAACCAACTATCCAGTATTTGATATTAAGGAACTATTAATTTTTCGGTATAATAGTGGTATGATGACTTTGTTTAAAAAATTAATGGAGGTGAAGTCTAAAACTTGACAGACATAAAAGGGGATATGGATAGGGCAGAATCAGGCAAGGTTTGATAGTTGTTGGGAGTGAGAGATAGAAGGATGGAAGTTCACTGAAATATTCTATTTGTATGTATATTTGAAATTGTCCATAGTAAAGTTTAAAGAATATTTAGCTTAAGAAGAATTTAGTAAGTAGATGATCTGCTCCTGTAACATGCCCCTATAAAGCAATATAGTCACAACTGTTGAGATTATCTATTAATGCTTAATGGCAGGGAAGTTGAGGGTTGAGATAAATATGGGAATTTAACAAACTTTCATTCTTAAAAATGTTCAGCAACATATCATCAGTTCATGCCATACTGTCTCGATTTTAATTCAATGTCACAAAAGTTTGTATTTATAATATATGATTGTACTGATAGAAAAGGGAATTGCTAAGAATTATAGGACCTCACCAGTTTGAAGCTCACATGTGGTAGATAAATCTGTAACTAGTAACCAGGGAAGCAAAACTAAGACTAGTAAACTGCTGAAGAAAGTGTACTGAAACAGGCCACTTTTTTTCAGATACTAACAACATTCTTCAAAGGTAATCGATCATGGCTTTGGGCAGCCCTCTACTGCAAACCATGCTTCTTTCTCTAGGACTGGCACATTCCATAATACGAATTTTTTTCTATCAACAAAGCACGTGGGTGACTACAACTTCATGCCAGGCACATTAGCTCAAATAAGTCAGTAAACTAGTGAAATTAGCAACTTTGTATTGAAATTATTATAATTCTGCTATTAGTTTCCCTGGACCGTATATATAACTCAAAATATTAGACTAAACCTTGATTTATATTGCAAATAACTGAACGACCAAAAACAAATATAATAAGTTGCCTAGATCCAAAAAAAATTAATGCATAACTTCAAAATAGTTACCTTGCATAAAAATCTCCTGAACCTTTTGTTCCTTTACCCAGACTTTCACTTCCTCATGAAGTTGCGGGTTGTCCCTGAGAACTGGGTTTAGGCTGTCTATGTCGTCCTAGAATTATAGATTAAAAGAAAGGACCATGTTATGCTCTCCTAACATTAATGTTACCGACTTTCCCTCCTATATGTTCTAAGGACTGAAGAAAATTCCTTGATCTAAATATATGCGAAAACACATATTAGGAAATTATAGTTCTTCAGCAATTGTGTAACAAAAGAGCATAAGAAATTAATCCTTGGTAAGATTTGACCCTTGGCAACAATGTCCTAAAGTCAAAATTTGAAATTTAGTAACGTGTTTTCTAATTTTTTAAGTATGGCTTTATTCAAGTGAGCTTTTTAAGAGTTTCACTATTAGAAGTAATATACAAACCAAATAGCATCAGGTCACCTAAGGTTGGTGGCAAAAGAATTGAGTTGAATATTTTAGTGACTCCCTCTCTCTACACACACACACACACACACACAGGCACGTGCATGTGCGCAAGTACACACACGCGCGCGCGCGCACACACACACACACACACACAGAGTTACCAACCCATAATACCTAAAACATCAGAGTTTGAACTCCTAGTCCTTATTTTGTCCTGATTCAAAAGTCATCAAATTCAGTTTTACTGAAACTTATACATGACCAGTTACTTGGCTGCTGAGTTTTACTTTTTTAAGCTAGCGTCAAAGCATCCAGGCAATTAAAATTACATCATTGATGGTATTATCCTCATAACAGGGTAGATCTAGACACAGAAACAACCGGTTCTCTCTCCTTGGAGATGTGAATCACATAGTCACATGGTTTCCCACAATCTGTTGGTCCCCCGCTGGACTCTTTGACATTGTGTTCTCTCTCTCTCAAAGCACCTCTGCTGCTCCTGCATTTGAGATCATCCGCAGGAGCCCTAGAGTAGCTGGGAAGAACAACAAAGCAGCACTGTCAATTGGCGGCTATTTTAAAAGTGGACTGGCAGATCATGGAAACCAGTGAATAAAAAGGAGCTAAATGAAGGGAATTACAACTTGTGAATAAAAACAATTTGGCAACTTGGAAAAGCCAAAAGGTGGCTTAAGCGTACAAAGAAGGACCCCTAATCAAGTAGGTCATACTTTACTCCTTGGCTCCAAAGTCTATCCAAATAAAGCCTTTCCTTCTCATCTTATCACTGCCTGAAGGCAGGACTCTGTATTTTTAGAATATTGTGGTAAACATTCTTATAATTAGTGAAAGCCAAAAGGCAGAAGGGCCTTTAATAAAGTTATTAATTACATTCCTTGGAAAATACATAGAAATGCTATTTTACAACAGAAGGAAAGATCAGAATGGAAAAGTGTCATACAAAAAAAGTAGGCAAAAATCTGTTATTTTGGGGAGAAAAAAGTCCATTAACATGTCTTTCTTTTTGTAAAGAAACTTTCTAGCAATCCCTTTTCTCTATCCCTCTTTAAAAATACACTGTATACTTAGGTAACCTCATGATTTTAGGAACAGAAAATGTCATGAAAAGTGCTAGCAGACTCTAATCCTTTCAATGCATACCAGCTGACAGTCTAGTTTATGACAAACAGAACACAGAAAACTATATTCCAAGCAAAACCATTTTATCATTTTCAGACAGCTCTGGCAGCTATACTTCTTATAAAATCTGTCTCACTTTAGCTTCCACACATACTCATCCATATATCCATTCCATACACAGGGAGCTATAAACTGCTTTCTTTTTTTGTGTTTTTTTTGACAGAGTCTCACCATGTCGCCTGGGCTAGAGTGTGTAAGCCTAGCTCACAGCAACCTCAAACTCCTAGGCTCAAGTGATCCTCTTGCGCCTCAGCCTCCCCAGTAGCTGGGACTACCAGCATGCACCACCACACCTGGCTAATTTTTACTATTTTTAGTACAGATGGGGTCTCACTCTTGTTCAGGCTGGTCTCAAACTCCTGAGCACAAGAGATCCTCCCGCTTGGACCTCCCAGAGTGCTAGGATTACAGGTGTGAGGCACCTTGCCCAGCCTATAAACTTCTTTCAAAGCAGCATTGCCAACACCTCACAGATAGGTACAGTCTATAAAATAAATCAGTTGCCTATGTCGAAACTTTACAGTTTATATTTGTATTTGGATACAAAATACAAAAATTTGAATCGGGATACAAAATTTATTTGTTCAACATTTATCTATTCAATAGGTTAAAATAATAGGTCATGTTAACAAGATCACTAAACAACATACAAATATCTTCCCAACAATGAATCCTTAATTTTCTAGAAGAAAAAGCATACCAATAAAAACTGATAATGAGTCCCTTTTACCAGTGCGTCCCTTTTATATATTCAAATTTTTATTTGAACTTCGTATCGATTTCTTCATCTATAAATCAGAGTTACTAATATCTGCATCTTTCTATCTTAATGTTTTTATAAAATTTTTCAAGTACGGAAATTAGGTTTCTTAAAACATCCACTTCTGAATTATCCATTGTACTAAATGACATAACTTACTCAGTTAATTAAAACCCACTACAAATATCCCAAAATACTGCCTGATTAATGATAGGCATTGCTGTTGCTGAATTAATTCTCCCCTTCCTCTGTATAGGGCTTTGGAAGTTATAGGATTTCTGCTATATCATCATTCCTATTTTAAAGAGGCTCACTAAAGGTTAAATGAGCAAATCTTGTAACAGAACCAAATAAAGATCTTTTTTCTGTTTATTGA
Organism: Avahi laniger; assembly: GCA_963575035.1. Taxonomy (NCBI): domain Eukaryota; kingdom Metazoa; phylum Chordata; class Mammalia; order Primates; family Indriidae; genus Avahi; species Avahi laniger. The sequence goes on along the minus strand of CAUYSK010036899.1, from coordinate 29,551 downwards.
CTTGAACAATTTTTTGAAGGTGCTAAGTATCAGATTAACGCAATAAGGCTGACTTAGAAAAAAACTTAAAGATGTGCAATTAGAAACTAACTATAAACATTCACTATCTTTCACAGAATTTAAAAGGACTTAAACTATATCTTGAGCTTGTATGAGATTAAAAAATCTTTTCATTGCACAGTACTTTACTTTTCATACTTTAAAGACAGGAACTGTAAGTAGTTACCCATATACAGTTTTTATCTTGAATAGCCAGTTTTTTTTTAAATTTCCCCAAAACAAGTCACTCAGCTAAGTGAAGGAACAGTACCCTCTATAAACCTCTCCTCCTCTATAAACTATATCCTATGTGAACTGCTAGTTATAACCTCCAGCAAATGACAAATGGAAAAAAATCAGTTCACCAAGATCTGGTTTTTTAGAAACTCATGTAGAAAAAAAGAAAAAGTTCAAAAAAATGCCTTAAATGAGGTTGTGGACTTTACTGTTCACTTGTGTGTTATCCCTCCTTTTGCAAAGACATATTACCTGTAACTGAACATTAGTGGGTGCCTTAATAACATAAAAATAGTTAACATGATTGTGTATTTTCTATGGCAGAAACTGTGCTGGGTGCTTTTGATCGAGTATTAATTTTATAAAAACTTTGTGGGCTGAAATTATTATACTTTTACATATTATGTCCACACAGGTCCATGCTTATAATCAGGAAGTGATTATCCCCTCTATTTCTCAGATGAGCACAACCAAAAGGAATGAATAATAGACTGCTTACTATCCTTGCCTGTCGAAATCTGACACACTGCTTTACATTATATGTAAGAGGTGAAAGGTTTGTCTTATAAAGTCAGGATGAGTGAAAAGCAAAGAACTGAACGACAATGAGTGCAAGGTATCTTTCTAAAACTTCTACTGGTTATGTGAAATTCCATATGTACCAAGTGTCAAACACTCATCAAAGCGGGGAGACAGGGTGGTAAACTCATGCAATCTCATAATTAGAAAGCATAAAAGACTCACGCCTGTAATCCTAGCACTCTGGGAGACCAAGGTGGGAGGACTGCTTGAAGTCAGGAGTTCAAGATCAGCCTGAACAAGAGCAACATCCCATCTCTACTAAAAATAGAAAAAATTAGGCAGGATGGTGGAGCATGCCTGTAGTCTCAGCTGCTCTGGAGGCTGAGGCAGGGAGGGTGGCTTGAGCCCAGGAGGTGGAGGTTGCAGTAAGCTAACTATGATGACTCCACTGCACTCTAGCTGGGGTGATAGAGCAAGGCTGTGTTGTCCACTAAAAAAGAAAAGAAAAAGAAAAAAAGCAAAAAAGAGAAGAAAATCACTTTGGTGATGTGCCTTAGTCATGATCTCCTAATTCTGTTTTTTTTTAGGTTAACACTGCCCTGAATTACTATTTGGATGATCAAAATACAGTTTTGTTTTTTCATTGTACAGAAGAATATGATGAAGTTAAAATCAGGCTGGAATCTGTTTTTTTGACAATAAGACTATGGTATGAACCTAATTTTAAGTGATTTCATATGTCCTAGTTAATTCAAAGGAAAAAAATACCAATTAGGTAGTATAAAATATAAGATCAAAACACTAAAATATTCAGATATGCCTGGCAGACTCAACAATAGCAATATTATGAAAGTGTCAAAAACATATGTAACACATTTCCTAAGATAATAAGGTAAGTGATTTATATTACCATAAGTGTGCTCCCTACTAGTTCAAGACATATATTCCTTTTTTTTTTTTTTTTGAGACAGAGTCTCACTCTCTTGCCCAGGCTAGAGTACCATGGTGTCAGCCTAACTCACGGCAACCTCAAACTCCTGGGCTCAAGCGATCCTCCTGCCTCAGCCTCCTGAGTAGCTGCGACTACAGGCATGAGCCACCATGCCCGGCTAATTTTTTCTATATATTTTTTAGTTGTCCAATTAATTTCTTTCCAATTTTAGTAGAGACGGGGTCTCGCTCTTGCTCAGGCTGGTCTGGAACTCCTGAGCTCAAACGATCCGCCCGCCTCGGCCTCCCAGAGTGCTAGGATTACAGGTGTGAGCCACCACGCTCAGCCAAGAAATATATTCTTCTGGGAGGCTGAGGCAGGAGGATCGCTTGAGCCCAGGAGTTTGAGGTTGCCGTGAGCTAGGATGACGCAATGGCACTCTAGCCTGGGCAACACAGTGAAACTCTGTCTCAAAAAAAAAAAAAAAAAAGAAATATATTCTTTATATGTCACAACCACTCTAATTTGACTACTGAGAGAAGAGTCAGCAAAGGCATGAATTAGGTAATAATGTATCAGTGGTTAGTTTCTATCTAGGTGACTGAGCTGACTGGCTTAATAATTATAAGAGATTTGCTTTTAAATTCCCAACTGATGACTAGAGTAGCACTTTATTTTTAGGATATGAGAAATATCACAAAACTGGAGCAAGTTTCTCTCCCTTTGGAAAATTTCTGACAGGGAATGACCTAATGCTCACTTTTGAATTGATACTGATTTATAGCCTAGTAATGGAATAATTTCTTCCCCTGAAATAAAACCCTTGACCTTCGTAGTGACATCCAGCAAACTTCTTAATAAGTTACATAAATTCCATCATAAAAAAATCTTTGATTGTATTTTACAAGAGTTACCATAAAAGCAACTACTTGTATCTTGAATGTCAGGTTAGGTGATGGAACATGTTTTGGCATACTAGTTTCACCAGTCATAACTTAAATTCATGGTTTAGTGAAACTACAAATGATTCCTTATCCTTAGACCACTGGGTTTGCTGGCCACAGTTAAAAACATGAATGTTAAAGACACAAGGTCAAGAGTGACATCAATTACTATCATACCAAGTCTTGTATAACTTATATAATAATTCATTTTGTTAATAAGGATTTGCTGGGAAGGAAACCAGCAAAGTTTGAAAGCTGCTATAGAGGTTGCAGTTTAACCAAATGCAGGTACCACTGAGGGCTTCTGGACATTTTTGTGATTGAAAGCAAGGTGTCGGCAAACATTTTTTGTAAAGGGCCAGAGAGTAAATATGTCAGGCTTTGGGGGCCATATCGTTTCTGTCACAATTACTCAACTCTGCTGCTGTAGCAGAAAAGCAGCTAAAAAAAAAAAATACCATAAATAAGACATAAATGAATGAGCATGGCTATTTTCCATTAATGTTTATATGTTAACATGAGCATTTTATGAAATTTGAATTTCACAGAATATTCAGGAGTCATGACATTATTCTTCTTTTGATTTTTTTCAACCACGTAAAAATGTAGCACTTACAAAAACAGGAGACAGGCTGGATTTGGCTTGTGGGTATAGTCTGACTACCCCTCATTAAAAACAACAAAACAACCAGTATGAAGCAAGATTAAAAACTTTTATATCAATATCAAATTCAATTAAAAATACATTAATGCAATTCAATCACATTGACTACAAACTCTTATTCCCATAAATGCCTGAATTATATACAATCATGAGCACAGGAAATTAAGTCAATACCAAATCCTTTTCATTAGTAATCAAAGAAAAAAAAGAATCTTAAGATAAAAAAACTGAAAACTTTCACAAGTAAATGAGTTTTTCTGATTCGTTCCTGGACAATGTTTAGCCGTCAGTATAATTTCGTAATGTACTTCATTTTAGTGTAGGTAATTAGGAAAAATTATCTACTTTGAATGATAAGATTTATTCCTTTATGTCAATGACAATTATTATCTTCAGAAGTTGGTACCGTTCACTTCTCTGGACTCCATAGTAAGGTAAAATGAGTACATACATTGAAAAATAAGGGATACTCTAAAGAGATTCTTTTAATGTTAATCCGTGTTTCATCTATCTGATTTATTAGGGACCCCAGAGATTAATCTTTTAACCCCTCTCTGTATATAAATACATCTTTTCTTAAAGACAAATCAAGAGAAAATGCAGTCTATGTATACATAATTCCATTATTCCTGATTGACAGTGGTTAATTGAGAAGCCTAGAATTCAGAATATGATTTAAACCAACCTGATGAAACTTCTATCTTTCAAAAACACTTACACATGAAGATTCAGATGGCAGGAGGGAACAGGTTAACAATTTGTATTATATCTCTAATTCTTTTCCCATTCATATAATTAAGGAGATAATATGAAATAGGCATATCCTTTCTAAATTATTTATATTCTGAAGCCACATGAGAAAAACTTAATTTCTTAATAGAAATATAAATATTCAAAATATCAAAAATCTACTTTCATATAATATTATTAATGGAAATAGTTCTGTAAATAGGAGTGGTGTTCAGAAAATCTGAATACATTTAGGTGTATTTTTTATTGGTTAAAAAAGGATTGTCATACCAGGGGAAAACAGCAAAAACCAAACATTTTAATCTTTAGCAATTCTTAAATATATGCTTTCAAATAATATTCTTGTATTAGAGTTTTCTTTTTCTTTTTTTTTCCACTCACTTCATAGAGTTTTATTTTTATGTAGAAATAAAAAACAAAGTGATGAATGACTTTGATTATACACTAATTTAAATAAAGCAATTTGATATACACATTTACAAAATCCCTGGTTAGGTGTTAAGATTGGTAACTGAGTCTGTTTTTAAAAAGTAATTTAGGCCGGGGCAGTGGTTCACACCTGTAATCCTAGCACTCTGGGAAGCTAAGGCAGGAGGATCACTTGAGTTCAGGAGTTTGAGACCAGCCTGAGCAAGAGTGAGACCCTGTCTCTGCTAAAAATTAGCCAGGTGTGGTGGTGCATGCTGGTAGTCCCAGCTACTTGGGAGGCTGAGGCAAGAGGATCGCTTGAGTCCAAGAGTTTGAGGTTGCCATGAACTAGGCTGACATGCAACAGCACTGCAGCCGGGGCGACAGAGTAAGACTCTGTCTCAAACAAAAAAAAAGTGTAATTTAACTATCTTTGTATGGGGAGATTAAATCAATGATATCATTCATACTGTGTCTTAAGGAACAAAAGACATTCATTTTAACAATTGGGGTGGACTGTTGGAAAGAGGAGAGAGGCCTCAATAGGCAAACAAATATATAATAATTCTTAACTTCTCCACTTGCCCCGCGGGCTGATTACATGACACTCTGAAGGAGAAAAGGACTAGGTTTGACTGAGGAGGAACAAAGTGTCGCCATATAGTCATGAAATTGTCTCCACGTGCTACTGGGAGAAATGAGCTTTTCTACTACATAAGGTTAATGCTATGTTATTTCTAAAATATTTTGGACATAATTCTGAATCCGTATTGTCAACTATAGTGCCCTGATTATTCATAACACATAATATAATAAACCTGAAATGTCCAAATTTATTATTGTTAAAATTTTAAGTTTTAGACACTTAAATTTTTAAAGTATTATAACTTTGAAGAAATTGCTTGATCCTGTGTTTCTAAACCAAACATTAATATTTTAGAGTTAAGTGTGTTGGACACTGTATTTCCACACCAAAAGAAAAAAATTATGTAAAACCTGAATGCACACAAGTCAGAATTAAGCTAGTAAGTGTAGGACTCACTCAATCCTGATCCCTAATTGCTGTGATTACTTTGATTTTTCTAAATAAGATGGGGAAATAGCCAGTTCAGAGAACAAAACTGACTTCAATGGCAATTAAGCCTAGCTTTATACAAAGCAAGCGACAGAAGCAATGACTTGTTGCAAATGGCCTTGGTGGGCTTATGCAGTTGTTGCCAAACACAATCAAAGGCACTGATTAGCTGTAGAAATCAAGGAGCAAGGCTGAGGTCTGCAGGGAACCCAGAGTTTGCAGGGCCTATGCTATGGATTGCAAGCATATAAAAAAGTAAATAGTCTGTCTCCTTTACTTAAGAACTTATTCTCCTTTTTTTTTTTTTTTTGAGACAGAGTCTCACTCTGTTGCCCAGGCTAGCGTGCCATGGCGTTAGCCTAGCTCACAGCAATCTCAAACTCCTTCTGTTTCAGCCTCCCGAGTAGCTGGACTACAGGCACACGCCACAATGCCCGGCTGATTTTTTCTATATATTTTTAGTTGTCCAGCTAATTTCTTTCTATTTTTAGTAGAGACGGGGTCTCATTTTTGCTCAGGCTGGTCTTCAAATCCTGACCTTGAGCGATCCTCCTAGGCCTCCCAGGGTGCTAGGATTACAGGTGTGAGTAACCACGCCCGGCCAAGAACTTATTCTTATATTGCTTCTTCTAAAGTCTTTTTGTCAAAGTCTTAATAATCATCTTCTCAATACATTACTATAAAATGAAGTCATCCCCATCGAGAGCATGCTAGAACACATGATCCTTTCCAAAGCTGTCACAATTAAAATAACCACTGATCTTTCTAAATTGCCATATCTCATGGCTCCTAATTTCAGAAAAGCAATTTTATAAAGCACATAAATGTCAAAAAATTTTAAAATTTGTATTTGGCCCTTTACAATGGTAACATAATTTACCTGTATCTATTAAAAAAATGGGAAACTGGCCGGGCGCGGTGGCTCACACCTGTAATCCTAGCTCTCTGGGAGGCTAAGGAGGGCAGATCGTTTGAGCTCAGGAGTTTGAAACCAGCCTGAGCAAGAGCGAGACCCCGACTCTACTAAAAATAGAAAGAAATTAATCGGACAACTAAAAATATATAGAAAAAATTAGCCGGGCATAGTGGCACATGCCTGTAGTCCCAGCTACTCGGGAGGCTGAGGCAGAAGGATTGCTTAAGCCCAGGAGTTTGAGGTTGCTGTGAGCTAGGCTGATGCCATGGCACTCTAGCCCGGGCAACAGAGTGAGACTCTGTCTCAAAAAAAAAAAAACAAACAAACAAACAAACAAACAAAAAACACCTGGTGACTATATATGCAGATATTTCAGGAATCTCTGCCTGGAACTTTCTATTTAGCATTACTTGCCATTATTTGTATCATTAGTTACTAAAGAGGAAATGGTTAAGCTTAAGAGAAGTATATATCATGAAAAATTATTAAAACGGTAAAAAGCTTCTAAATTTAAAGTCTTAAGATTTATTTCATGAATTATGGTTCCATGGTATTTCTATGGACTCATGATTTCCCAAATTAAAATACGATAACATGAAATAACATTCCCATATCATTTTCATTATTTTGTATTTATAAATTAATCATTAAATGAATTTCAAAGTTAATTTTCTTCTTGCTTAAATTTTTCCTCTGTTCCAGTACTTGCCAAATCACAATTCTTAGGAACTCAAATGTTACTGTAAACTTCATTTAAAGTGGAAAAGGGTCAAACTACACAATGCTCTCTACTTCTACTGAACATTTTAAGTTATTGTGTTAGCTAATTTGGTAAAATGACTCTGACCTGAAAGCTTTCAGAAAATTGTCAATACAAAACCAAACAAACACACTGTATTTTTAATGAAATCCCAATAAGAAAAGGTTGCCAAATTTAGTTAATTCTTTATAATTAAAAACATATCCAATTAACCTGTATATGCTCAACTGAGTACCATTGTTTTCAAACTCTTTATAGCATATTAACTTGTACTTACTCATTCCATCTATTTCTCTAGTAATAAGAGAGTACAGTTATTTTCACTCTTACAAAAACACTGTCTGTAATATTAACCCTGATAAAACTCACTCAGTAAAGAAAAAACCAAATTTTAGACTTCATGTTAAAGGACAAATCTCAAATCACAATAAAATTAAAACATACCAGGCAAACAAAGTAGAATCAATGATAAAAATAAGAGTATTTTAATATAATTTTCTATCACTATTGCTCAGAATTTATATCCTGGAATTAAATATTTCTCCAAAGGAAATCTACTTTAAAAACACTATTTTGGGTCAAAAGAGTACAAGTAGAATCACAAAAACATTCTTTTTCTTCATTATTTTTCCAACTAGAAAGATTAATATTTAATAAGCATTACTTTCCTAAATCATAATCAAGATCAGAGCCTCCTCTTCAGAGTTCATTCATGAGCATCTACTATGTAACAGACAATGCTAAACATTGTATTATACATTCATTATAGTAGTTAATTCTCAAAATAACCTTATGATGCAGGTATTGTTATCCCCAGTTTACAGATGAGAACACTGAGGCTTCGACAGATTAGGAGATTTTGCCCAGGGTTACACAGGTTTTCAATAGTGATGGAAGGATTTCAACAAAGGCAGAGTGACTTGAACTTCAAACTTTTAATTGCCACAATATACTATGTACTTTCTAAAATATCTTGTTGTCTTTGCAACTTTCCAATCCATAAGTGGATATATCTATATAGAGATATAATCTTATAATTTCGACATATAATAAAATATATATTCAAGATATAGTTACTTTAGCTAACTGAATTATGAATAATCTTTTACTTTGCTATACTTTTAAGTATTTTCTGAAACTTTTTTTTTTTTTTGAGACAGAGTCTCACTCTGTTGCCCAGGCTAGAGTGAGTGCTGTGGCGTCAACCTAGCTCACAGCAACCTCAGACTCTTGGGCTCAAGCGATCCTCCTGCCTCAGCCTCCTGAGTAGCTGGGACTACAGGCATGTGCCACCATGCTCGGCTAATTTTTTTTCTATATATTTTTAGTTGTCCAATTAATTTCTTTCCAATTTTAGTAGAGACGGGGTCTCGCTCTTGCTCAGGCTGGTTTCGAACTCCTGAGCTCAAATAATCCGCTCGCCTCGGCCTCCCAGAGAGCTAGGATTATAGGCGTGAGCCACCGCGCCCAGCCTGAAACTTTATTTTGCAATGACCATGTATTGTTTTACAATGAGAAAAAGAAATTAAACTAATTTAAAAATAAAAAGGACTAATGCACCAGTTTGCTTATATTAATACTCACTTCCTTTGTTATAAAGTTCCATCGGAATAAACAAAGTTTCAATAAAAATTTTAATACAATCTGATAGAGTTAAATACAATAAGCAAATTCCATAGAAACTTAACTAGTTGAGAAACTTCTGGACAGGTGTGGTGGCTCCCGCCTATAATCCCAGCACTTTGGAAGGTCCTGGTGAGAGGATCACTTGAGGCCAGGAGTTCAAGACCAGTCTCAGCAATGTAGCAAAACCCAGTTACTACAGAAGATAGAAGAATTAGCCAGGCATGGTGGTACATTCCTGTAATCCTAGCTACTTGGGAAGCTGAGGCAGGAGGATCACCTTCAAGGCTATACTCACACCAATGCACTACAGCCCAGGTGACAGATTGAGATCTTGTCTCAAAAAAAATAAAAAAATTGTTGATAATGATACACTTGGAAATATTCTTTGCACTACCTTAACACTCTCATTATGATAAATTCCTTAGTTAATTTTATGAAAATAACTAAAGATAAAAATCTTTTCACATTTTCAATACTTAAATTTTTAGACTTACTAAAAATAGAGTCAAAGGCCTACAAAAAGAATTAGTTACTTAATGCGACATTGAATATACCAGGCATTAGTCAAATGAACTTCTTAAAAAACCTCTATAAACATAAAAACAATTTTAATTCTGTAATACATTTTTATGAATATTAAGTTATAAAATTCAAATTTAACTGAGCTAGAGGAAACACATTTTCTTCACTGATTTACAGATTGTGGGGAAGAAACATTTTAGCATGTATTTTTTTTTTTTTTTTACAGACAGGGTCTCACTATGTTGGCCAGGCTTGTCTCAAACTCCTGGCCTCCATCTACCCTCCCATCTTGGCTTTCCAAAGGGCTGGGATTACAAGCATGAGCCACCCTGCCCAGCCATTAGCTATATTTGATGACAAACTTTCTAGGAAAGATAATTAATAAGAAAATAAGGGGGCCGGGCGCGGTGGCTCACACCTGTAATCCTAGCTCTCTGGGAGGCTGAGGCGGGCGGATTGTTTGAGCTCAGGAGTTCGAAACCAGCCTGAGCAAGAGCAAGACCCCGTCTCTACTAAAATTAGAAAGACATTAATTGGAAAACTAAAAATATATAGAAAAAATTAGCCAGCCATGGTGGCACATGCCTGTAGTCCCAGCTACTTGGGAGGCTGAGGCAGGAGGATCGCTTGAGCCCAGGAGTTTCAGGTTGCTGTGAGCTAGGATGACGCCACAGCACTCACTCTAGCCCGGGCAACACAGTGAGACTCTGTCTCCAAAAAAAAAAAAGAAAAAAAGAAAAAGAAAAAAAAGAAAAAGAAAATACAGGCTGGGCGTGGTGGCTCACACCTATAATCCTAGCACTCAAGTTTTTTTTTTTTTAAGAAAGGGTTTCTCTCTGATGCCTGGGCTAGAGTGTAGTGACCTCATCATAGCACACTGCAACCTCAAACTCCTGGGCTCAAGTGATCCTCCTGCCTCAATGAGGAGCTGGGACTACAGGTGTGAGCTGCCACACCTGAAATGCCTTAATTTTATAAGTATTTTGTCATTATAAAAATTTAAGAAAAGCAACATGGTATATGCAAAACCAAAATTCAGTCAATGTCCAATTTTTCATCTAAAGATTACTTATCAGGCTGGGCGTGGTGGCTCACGCCTGTAATCCTAGCACTCTGGGAGGCTGAGGTGGGCGGATGGTTTGAGCTCAGGAGTTTGAGACCAGCCAGAGCAAGAGCGAGATCCCGTCTCTACCAAAAATAGAAAGAAATTAATTGGACAGCTAAAAATATATATAGAAAAAATTAGCCAGGCATGGTGGCACATGCCTGTAGTCCCAGCTACTCAGGAGGCTGAGGCAGGAGGATCGCTTGAGCCCAGTAGTCTGAGGTTGTTGTGAGCTAGGCTGACGCCATGGCACTCTAGCCCGGGTTAACACAGTGAGATTCTGTCTCAAAAAAAAAGATTACTTATCTATTCAAGAGTAAGCATATTTGTCAGTGTAAATAAAAAAATTTTAACTGATCCAAGAAGCACTTCCACAAAGACTAATCTCATTTAATCCTAACAATGCCTCTATCAGATATTATCTTCATTTTACAGATAAGGAAATGCACTATTAGGTATTTAGGTAATTTCCTCAAAATCACAGAGCTATAAGGCAAATTAGCAAGGATCTAATGTCAAGGGTCATCCCATATATCCTTTTCCCATCCATAAACTTGTACATTAAAAATTTTGAATACTTTCTGCTGGGGTTTCAATAATCTACCTAGGACATTAGTAACATGATCACATAAAGAGAAAGAAAGCCCAATTTACAAAATTATTTTACTGTTCTTTTTAAAAAAAAGAAAATGATGTTTATTAAATTAATATTACTTTATAGGACTATGGTATTCCAAGATTGAAACTGGATATCATAAACAACAAAAGACTCTAAAATTTATCAAATATAACTTGCCAAAACCCAAAATAATAATTTTGGAATGGGATATACTATGCTAATATACATGTTTTTATTATGTCAAATCACAACAAAAATAACTACATATTTTGTTTTATCTGTTCAGTTATACCAAGGTTAAATTAAGAGCTATTGACTATGTTGTTTTAATTATATTAATTAAAAACAACTACCAACAGGGTTTCTTAGCTAATCTCTCATCTGAAACCAGTCTTTCATAAAAATATTCTCTTGAATAAACTTCATCCAGACCTCTAATATATTAACCAGACCTGCATATTAACTACAACTTGCTGTCATTGGTATAAGAATTACCGCAGAATAAAAATCAGATAAATTAAGAAAATTTTGTTTTAAATTATTTAACTCCAGAAGTCCAAGGGAAGAAAATTAAGAAAAATTTTAAAACCATATGAAGAAAAATGTGTTTCCTTCTAAAGCTACATGTTAATATTCTATGTAATAATCTTTTTTTTTTTTTACTAGTAATGTTGAACTTCTTATGGCAATTCAAAAATCTGTAAGGCAATTTTTCTTTCAAACTATTTATCAGCATGGCTTTTATTGTCTCACCTGCTTACAGCATCTGCCACCTACAATTTACTGAATACAGCTTCCTCAAAGTTATAGCTGAACAAACTCAGGAAGGCCTGGGAACTGTTTAATGTTTTCCAAAACAGTAGCTGAAAATATTCTTTCAGCATAACTCAAGTTAAAAAAAAAAAAAAAATCCCTGGGGTAGGGGGAAGGGAGTTCAACCTAAGAAAGAAGTAAAATTATATACCTGCATAATATATTTTGGAGAAAATATTCTACTAAAAATTCACAGGTACAAACTAATACTGAGCTAGTGTGTATACACACACACACACACACACACACACACAAATTACGTCAATGAGTACTCTGATTCATATAGAATGAATATGAATCAGAGTAGTCATGTATTCTGTTCAGATAGAATAAACATTTTAAAAATTATTTGAAAATATAAAATGCAATAGAAATAATTTCTAAATTAATACCACATCATTGACTTTTGAGGCTAATTTTTCATCTTTCCCACAGGATGCTATGAAAATGATAAACCTATAAACTTGAACTATTGTACCATACTCCTCTTTTCTCAGAAAGACCTAATACAATTCAGTGAAAACTGGAACAATGAGTAGGTCCTATGCCTTGATATCAAGTCACTTACTCTTTTATGGCACTTATTTAAGTCTATCTGTTCTCTTCATTAGGGTCTACGCAGAGCAAATACAAAAATATAGGTTGAGTATTCTGTATTGGAAATGCTTGGGACCAGAAGTGTTTCAGATTTCAGATTTTTCTGGACTTTGGACTACTTGCCTTTTATGTTTAACTGGTTAAGCATCCTTAATCTAAAAATCTAAAATCAAAAACGCTCTAACAAACATTGCCTTTGAGCACTTTGGATTTTGGACCATTTCAGATTTCAGATTTTTGGATTAGGATACTCAACCTGTACACAAGAAATGCATTAAATTATACAAAAACAAAAAAGGAAAGGAGCTAAAAGTATAATATTATAATAGAAAAACACCTTAATTACATAGACTTCTTAAGAAAGGTAGTATGCATAATATACTTCACAATGACTTCCAGTAATTTCTTTTGCTGCTCCTAAAAGGATAAGTTTAATGTATCTAGAAAATCTAATTAGAAAAAAGAGAAGAGAACATAAACTGAATGAAGCATGTTAAATGCTTATTATAGTTTGGGGAAAAAAGGAATTTTTAAGAACCACTTACATAAGAAAATTTACCAAAATTCTATTAATCCTGAATAAAAATATTTCAAGTTCCCCCATTAAATAACATACTAAACACAATTTAAGCTTTTCATCAGTAGTCATGATTGTTGTCATTATTCATTACTATATTATGATACAGTCCCAATTACTGATTGATGTAAACCGTTGCCTCTATACCAAATTGTCCCATACAAACAAAATTTGAGTTTTGGTTTGCTTTTTGGTTTCTTCTGTAACCTCTTGTACTGTCAAGCTGCCAAACTACCATCATCAAGTTTTCAAAATTCTCCTTTTGGCTTCTCATATGCTATGGTAAAGAATACCAGATTTGACAACTTATTGGAATTACGCTTGAAAGAGTCTTAAGAGTGTGGGACTAAGAGGCTCTCTTCTTACTAAAATTTATTAAGGATATATTTCATTAAACAAGATTTTGAACACCTGATGTCAATTACTGTGCCACGGGACTGGCAATATATATAAGACAGAGTTCCTGACCTCAAGGATCTTACAGTCCAATGAAACAGAACAGACACACAAATAAAATACAAACTAAAGAGTTTTATACAGGATACAGAGGTGAGAAGGGAGAATGACCTAGTTAACTGTATTGGTAAAGGTATCACAGGGGAGGAAATATTTGACTTGAGACTTGAGAAAAGTATGAACACCTAGGTTTTTTAGCTGGAACTTAATGCAAGGGCACCTGCCAGATAATGGGAGATCAGAAAAGAAGGGCTTTCTGGACAGAGGACTGTGCATGTGCAAGAATAGACGAATCAAACAGTATGATATATAGGGAGAATTGTAAGTATACTGGTATGGATTAAATGTACGCAGAAGAGTAGATGAGGAGGAAAACTGAAGGACCCTGTATGGAGAGCTTTGTAATAGTCTAGCCAGGTGAGGATGGAAGTCTTACAGCGATGAAGAGGACACAGCAGATATAAGCAATGTTAAGGAGGCAGAATCAGCAATTCTTGGAGAGCAACATATAAGAGCAAGAGAAGACCTAAAACATTCCCATATATTGATTTGAGTGACAAAACGGGATAGATGTGGTTATGCCATTAGTTGAGATACAGAATGATCAGGAAGAAAAATAAAAACAAGGTTTTAGTGCTGAATCTTAATACAGTAGGCAGAATACATGGGTTTTTATCTTCTTAATGATATCTACTCTGACCATCCTTTTAAATACTCTATCCTGTTTCTCCCCTCACCAATCCAAATTGTTCATACATTGTTTTACTTTTTCATCTTGTCACATTTATTAAACTGCATATCATATTATATAATTTACTTATTACATTTATTATCTGCCTGGCCTCCCCTAGAATTTAAGCTCCATGGCGGCAGAAATTTTTATCTGAACAGTGCCTGGCACATAGAAGATGCTAAATAAACAGTTGTTAAATATGTGACAGTAAAGCAGGGAGGTCTAGACTACAGTTTTGGATTAAGAAGACAGGGTTTTAAAAAACAATGGAAGTATGACACTGCTTAGGGTGAGTAGTGAAATGGGAAGATACCAAAAAGGAGCACTATAGAAAACTACCCAACATTAAAACTACAGAGAGAAAAAATAGTAAGCAAGGGCTGATAAAAAGTAGGAAAACCTGAAAATAAGTATTAGAAAAGCAACAGAAATAAAGAATTTTCAGAAAAACAGTGATCTATAGTGTTAAACGCACAGATTCGATAAGACAGCAATGCAGAGTAGTAACTGAGATTATTCATGATCTTAGCAACATAAGTTTTGTGGAAGCAGAGGCAGAAGCCAGGCTACAGTAACTGAAGATGTTATCGGGAGGTGAGAAAATATAGGCAAAACAGTTCACATTGTAAGAAATCCAGCTATGAAGCAAAGGAGTAAGATAATAAGGTCATAACTAGAATGAATGTGGTAAGAGTAATTTTATTTCTTATATTAGAAACAGAGTTTTCTATGGTAAAGGATACCATATTTATACCATTATTTATATAATGAAGAAAAAAAGCAATGAAAGAAAAACAGGTTTAAAGTTTGGTAAATGCAGAAAAATGTCTGTAAAGACAGAACACAAGAAGAATTAGCTCTTGAAAACATAAGGAAGGAGAGAGAGAGACAATTCGAAACAACTACAAAACAATAAATTGAGTGTATCACCAGTGGGTTATATCCTAATGATTAAAAAAAAATGAAAAATTTAGACTGCTTTCAGAAGTTATACTGTTGGTGGTAATGTTAATGTTGTTATTCTAAGAATGGTGGTTGCATAATCTATGACAAAGCAGATGAGTAAACATGATATTCTATCACTCCTAGTGTTGCCAAGAAGTGGCACTGTTACAGAACATAACTGCTGTGAATGAGACTAGACTATAGACATTTTAATTTACGTATATACATACACATGAAGAGAAAATTAGGGGTGAAATAATATGGTGTGTGGGATTTGCTTTAACATGCAGATGCTCCTCAATTTATGACAGGGTTATAACCTGATAAACCCATCATAAATTGAAAATATCATTAAGTTGAAAGGAATAGGAAGAAGAAACATTACTGGCCATGAATCGATAATTGTTAAAGCTGGATTCTACATGGGAGTTCATGCTGTTACTCTGTAGCTATGTATGTTTAAAATTACATAGGGGGAAAAAAGTTTTATCACATCATTCTTCTGGCCAAAACCCTCCAAAGGCTTCCACTCCAAACTTAATCAGAATAAAAAAATAAAGTCTTTATAACAGCCTACAGAGCTCTACTTAATCTACCCTATAACCTTTCTGACATCATTTTCTGCTGATTTACATATGGTATGCCTCTCCTTGATGCTCTCACTTTAGGGCCTATCCATTTTTTGTTCCAGCTGATGCTTCCTATCCCCTTCTAGGCTTTATTTTTCTCCGTAACACTTACTGTCTTCTAATATACTAAACAGTTATTTAGTTTTAAGAGACAGGGTATTGTGTTCTGTTGTCCAGCCTGGAGAGCAGAGGCACAATCATAGGTCACAGTAACCTCAAACTCCTGGGCTCAAGCAAATGTTCCCACCTCAGCCTCCAGAGTAGCTGGGATTATAGGCACAGGCCACCACATCCAGCTTAAATACTTATTTTGCTTGCTGTCTGTGTTTTCCCCGCTAGAAGGTAAGTTATGCCAGGGCAGGAAAATTTTTTGTTCATGGCTATACCCTAAATACCTAGAATAGTGTCTGGGACAAAGCAGGTAACCAATAAATACTTGTAAAATTTAAGTAGTAATAAAAACGAACACATCTCAGACGAGAAGAGGAAAGGAGAGGTGCAAAAATAGGTATAAGAACAGGAAGTTAAGGAGGTTCCTGCTTATAACCTCAATTTCCTCTGTGTAACACAAGAAAGGTCATAAACTAAGAGAAAAGGAGGAAGCTGAGTAGAGTAATGACATTTTGGAATAAGTGCTTTAGGAAATATAAGCTCAAAAGGGGCATACAAGCTGGCCTGGTGGCTTGCACCCTGTAGTCCCAACTTGAGTCCAGGAATTTGAGAACAGCCTGGGTGATACAGTAAGACCCCATCTTCAAAAAAAAGGAGGGGAGAAGGGCGGCATACAAAAGAATGCCAAATGATATTAAGAGCAATGACACCAAAATACATAGGCACCATTTTCTCCTGCAGCTTACTATTTAAGGTAAGGCTGTCCTACAGAATTTTCTGTGATGGAAATGTTATATATATGCACTGTCCCACATATGACTAATATGAATGACTATTTAGGGCACTTGAAATGTGGCTTGCATGGCTGAGGAACTGAATTTTTAACTTAGTTTTACTTAATTTAAATAGCCACATGTGACTAGTGGCTATCAATAATGGACAATGTAGATTTATGGTATAAAAGTGGAAAAAGCAAATAGGACTGTTCCAAAATAGGAATTTAAAAGGTATATACGACAGAAAGACCAAGGCTTAAGGGAATTAAGATACTATTAAGAATGCTATACCACAGAAGCAATATCTTGGCTGAAAAAAAATGAATAGGAAACTAGGAGAATGTAGGAAATTTAACAATTATATAACCCACTGGAGAAGTGATAAGGGCTGTGAATGACATCTATCTTGTCAACTGATGATTTAAAAAACAATTACTTCTAAAGGGTTTCTTGAAAGTACACATATTATGAAGTGAGATTTACCCAAACAGACCTATTTCTTTTCTGAACTCTTATCATACTCTTTATTATAAAAATTCCAGTACAAAGATCTTTCATATAGACTACTTCATAAACAGTGGTAACAATATCATGAGATAGGTAGTATATACCTATTTTACAGACAAAAAATAAAAAAATTAAGTGGTAAAGTGGTTATACGCCTTGCACAACATTTCAGATAGCAAGCACCAGAGGTGGAATCTGAATCCAAGCTGGACTACTATTCTTTTATCAATTTCTGATATTTCAATAGAATCCCCAAAGAGCCAAAATTCTCTGAGAAAAATAAATTTTATATGCGTATAAGTATGTATATGACTAGATATATATCTTTAAATAAAATCTTAATAAAATTCGCAACTAATTTTATAATTGTTATGTGCTGATTTTGGTTCGTCATATATTTTAAAATGTGATTAATTTGTAAACTATTTCTGACTTTAAATAATATTAGCACTAAATCAGATCCTCTAAAGTCCTTGGAGTTCTTGGTGGAAAGATAGAGCTATCCAACTTGTACCATCATACAAACTGAATTGATAAAAAATATCAATACAGACTTTTGATTCTAAAATGGCAGTACTATAGAAGCAAGCTTACTTCACTCCACACACCTCCAAACCAAAAACAAATATATAGGGCAGAGATTATTCCAGCAAAATCCCAGAACTCATATATGAGAAGGAGACAGTTCCCAGGGACACAGAGAAATGAAAAAAACTGAGCATATGGGAAGAGAACTGAATTTCCATATCTGTGATTCCCCTTTTCCCCAGCTGTTCAGCACTAAGTGCAGAAAATTTCCACCCAACTCACAGTTTTTACATTGGAAAAGAGAGATTAAGGCAGACAACCAGCTTCCCCACCATCTGGGGTTCCCTGGCAAGAGATCTGTCCCTGTCCCAACCTACAGGAATCATCAGGAGTGCCTGAAGACACAGCCAGAGACAAAGGGGGAAGGCAGGACTACCATCCCCAGCCCTGGAAACTCTGCTCTGTAACTTAGCAAAAGGAGACACCAAATCAGAGTGGCTGGTCAGCAGCACCATGCTGGAGAGATTCGTTCTACAGGTCCCATAGGCATAAACCCATAGCCAGCACTCCTACACTACTGGGATATCCCTCATTTGAGACCAGAATTCTGACTGTTTACGAGAACCAAGGCAAATCTGGGTTTAAGGCACATTCTAGTGCCCAAAAGGAGGCAGTGACCTAGCAGGAGAGGAAAAAAAAGGTAAATTACAAAGAATCTCTAAGCAAACATATCCAATAAAAACCAAAAAAAGCCAGACAGAGAAGACGGGAATAAATAATTCTTCAATGCAGCGATGTAGATGGACATCCACAAGAAACAACAGCAACTAAGGAAACATGACCTCGCCAAACAGACAAAAGCAAGGACCCTAAGGAGACAGCAGTACGTAAACTCTCTGAGCAAGAATTTTAAGGAAATTCAGTAATGTCCAATATAACACAGAAAATTAATTTGAAAATTTATCAGAGAAATTCAACAAAGGGATTGAAATTAAAAGAAAAATCTTGAAACTTAGAAATACATTTGCTTAACAGAAATACTCATTAGAGGCTTTCAACAGCAGAATGGATCAAGCAGAAAAAAGAATCAATAGGCTTGAAGATAGGCTATTCAAAAACACAGTAAAAGGAGAAAAAAAGAAAAAAGAATGAAAAGGAAAGAAGATCAGTCAGGCAGGGTTGCTTATCCTCTGTAATGTCAGCTACTCAGAAGGCTGAGATGGGAGCCCAGAAGTTCAAGGCTGCAGTGAGCTATGATTGTGCCACTGCATTCCAGCCTGGGGCAGAGCAAGACCCTGTCTCCTAAAAGAAATAAAGAGAGGCAAGAATGAAGACCACCTACAAGATACAGAAAATTACCTTAAAAAGACTAAATCTAAGAATTATTGGTGTTCAAAAGGAAGATGAGGCTAGGCGTGGTGTCTCATGCCTGTAATCCTAGCACTTAGGAGGCCGAGGAGGGAGGATTGCTTGATGCCATAAGTTTGAGACCAGCGTGAGCAAGAGTGAGACCCCCATCTCTATAAAAAAAAATTAGCCCAGTGTAGTGGCAAACACCTGTAGTCCTAGCTACTGGTGGGGTGGAGGGAGTTGGGGGAGGCAGGCAGGAGGACAGCTTGAGCCCAGGAGTTTGAGGTTGCAGTGAGTTATGATGATGTCACTGCACTCTAGCCCAGGCAACAGAGCCAGACTCCATCATCAAAAAAAAAAAGAGGAAGATGCGCAAGAGAAAGGGGTAGAAAGCCTATTCAAAGATATAATAACAGAAAAGTATCCAAATTTGAAAAAGAGATAAAAATACAAGTAAAGGAAAGTCAAAGAACATCATATGGATACAACCCAAATAACACTATCCCTAAGGCATATGATACAGAAACTCTCAAAAGACAAAAGACAAAGAGGAATCTCAAAGACAAAGGGAGAATCCTAAAAGCAGGCAAGAAGCAAATAATTTATGAAGGAGCTCCAATTAGGCTGGCAACAGACTTCTCCTCTGAAACCACACAGTACAGAAGGAAGTGGGATGACATGTTCAAAGCATTGATACCAAAAACAAAAAACAAACCTGCCACTCAAGAATACTGTGTCCAGCAAAGCTACTCCTCAACTATTAAGTAGAGACAATATTTTTCCCTGGCAAACAAAAGCTAAGAGATTTCACCACCACCAAAACCATTTCTTACAAGAAATGCTTTCAATCTGAAAGCAAAAAATCACTAATGTGCAAAAAGAAAACATTTGAAGATATAAACCCCACTGGTAAAATTAAGTACACAGACAAACCCAGACTATTCTAATACTGTAACTGTGGTGTGCAATCCACTCATAACTCTAGTATAAAGCCAAAAAGACAAATCTATCAAAAACAGTATCAACTACAATAACCTATTAAGAGACAGGCAGTATAAAAATATGTAAATTGAGACAACATAAAAAGTCAAAACGTAGGGGGGATGGAGTTAAAGTGTGGAGGGTTTTTTTTTTAAATTTTTTCTTTGTTTCTGTTCTTTGTGATCTAAGACAAGTTTGTCATCTTTTTTTTTTTTTTTTGAGACAAAGTCTCACTGTGTTGCCCGGGCTAGAGTGCCGTGGCATCATCCTAGCTCACAGCAACCTCAATCTCCTGGCTAAAGCAATCCTCCTGAGTAGCTGCGACAACAGGCATGCGCCACCATGCCCAGCTAATTTTTTTTTTCTATATATTTTTAGCTGTCCGATTAATTTCTTTCTATTTCACTAGAGACAGGGTCTCGCTCTTGCTCAGGCTGGTCTCGAACTCCTGAGCTCAAACAATCCACCTGTCTTGGCCTCCCAGAGTGCTAGGATTACAGGCGTGAGCCACCGCGCCCAGCCCAAGTTTGTCATCTTTAAACTAACTTGTTATGTGTTTGATAAGCCTAATGGTAACAATGCAAAAACCTATAATAGATTAATTAAAAATAAAAAGCAACAAATTAAAACATACTACCAGAGAAAATCACTTAGCCACAAAGAACGAGTATGATAGGAAGAGAAGAATCACAAAACAACTGGAAAACAAGGAACGAAATAGCATAGTAAGTCCTCACTTATCAATAGCAACAGTGAATGTAAATGGACTCAATTCTCTGATTAAAAGGCATACAGTGGCAGAACAGATAAAGGAACAAGATCCTATATGCTGTCTTCAAGAAATCCACTTCACCTATAAAGATACATGTAGACTGAAAGTTAAGGGGTGGAAAAAGATATCTCATTGTACCTGGAAACCAAAAAAGAGCAACAGTTATATTTACATCAGATTAAATAGACTAAATTAAAAAGATGGACTAGATAAAAGACAGGAAATAACAGAAGCTGGTGAGAATGCAGAGAAAGGCGAACACTTGTAAACTGCTGATAGGAACGTAAATTAGTAAGGCCATTATGGAGAACAGAGTATGGTAGTTCCTCAAAAAGCTAAAAACAGAACTTCCATAGGATCCAGCAATTTCACCAGTGGGAATATATCAACAAGAAAGGAAATCAATATATGGAACAGGTATCTGCACTCCCATGTTTATTGCAGCACTATTCATGATAGCCAAAATACAGAATTAACCTAAGAGACCATCAATGGATAAATGAATAAAGAAAATATGGTATACACACACAGTGGAATATTATTCAGCCAAAAAAGAAGGAAAATCTATCATTTGGAGCAACATAGATGGAACCGGATTTCATTATGTTAAGTGAAATAAGCCAAGTACAGAAAGACAAATATTGTATGTTCTCACTCATATGTGGGAGCTAAAAAAGTGGATCTTATGAAGATAGAGAGTACATTCGTGGTTACCAGATGCTGGAAAGGGTTGAGGGAGAGGGGATGAAGTTGATTAATGAATGCAAGTATTCAGTCTGAGAGAAGAAATAAGACCTAGCGTCTTACAGATCTGTAGAGTGACTATAGTTCACAATAATCTACTGTATGTTTGAAAATAGCTAGGAGAGAATGATTTGAATGTTTGTAGCATATATAAAAGACAAATATTTAAGGTGATGGGTATCAATTACACAGATTTGATCTTTACAAATTACATAAATGTATTAAATTATCACATGTACCCCAAATATGTTCATTATGTATCAATAAAAATTTAAAAAATTTAAGTACACGTATGTATATTCATACCTATTTATGGAATAAGACAAATTGGAAAAAAGATATCTTGGAAATAATCAAGACCAATAAAACAAATCATTAATTCAATACTCTTATTTACAGTGCTGGTATTGAACGTCACTAATTAACCACACACTCTTGCTTGGCCAGGGCAAGGATGCTTCCAACACTAACAATATGACAGGCAGATGCTACCAATTTATACAAGTTTTCCTGACTGATATATGCAATAAACATTAAAAAAGTTCTCAATACTGGGCTTTGTTAACATTGGAAAGAATTGTTAATATGTGAGAGAACTTAATTCCTTGAAAAAAGAAGTAGATGTGAGAGAAACAGGATAAAAACCCATGCTTCTGCAGTGGTTTCGGTATTTTGTTTTTAAAGTCCACATACCAGATAACATCTTGGCCCTCTAAACTTAAAGACTTTACAATTACAAGGACACCTTATATATCCGGTTTTGATTTATCCCTCTTGTACCTAATTCTATACTTCCAAAAATGGTTATTATATAAATGGCAAAGGGTAGAAGGGCTGTTTATTGGGAATTGGTTCCATATACAGTACTGGACTCCCAGGCAAAAAGCATCTGAGAAAGCATTGAAATTTTTGTTGCTGCTTTTTTCTTTTCCTGAGCATTGGATTTGGGGTGGGGGTGGCACACGGAATCAGGCTGGTACAAGGCTCATGCCTGTAATCCCCGCACTTTGGGAGGTGGAGGCAGGTGGTTTCCTTGAGGTCAGAAAAGTTTGAGATCAGCCTGGCAACATAGAGAGACCCATTTCTACAAAATATTTTAAAAATTAGCCAGGCCTCGTGGCATGCACCTGTTGTGCCAGCTACTCTGTAGGCTGAGGCAGGATTGCCTGAGACAGATCTTGGAGGTTACAGTGAGCTACCATGGCGCCACTGCACTCCAGCCTGGGTGACAGAGCAAGACCTTGTCTCTTAAAACAAACAAAAAAGCCTTATTTTACACCATTTATAGATGTCGTGGGATATATAGGTATCTCTAAGTGCAAATGTGATGGAAACATTATTCATTTATAATTAATAACCTTTATCAAATAACTAGGTCTAGAGATCTGAGAATGCTTGAATGATGAAGAGTTTGGAATTTGATCTGGAATTAGACAGGACTGGTAGTGGACTGTAGACATCCAGGAGAAAACATCACAATATCAAGACTCAGAAGAGAAAACAGAACTATTATAACCATTCAGAAAGAAAAGACAGATGCGTACTTTCTCACATTTAGGATGCTGGCAGTATCTGTTAGGCCACATAAATGCTCTCCTGTCTTTTGATCACTTCTAGGTTAACTTGGCAAGACTACTTTAAAAGCTTTCACTTTTCCAGTTAAGTCTTTTCTTTCTTTTTTTTTTTTGAGACAGTCTTGTTCTGTCACCCTGGGTAGAGTGCAGTGGTGTCATCATAGCTCACTGCAACCACAAACTCCTAGACTCAAGTAATCCTCTTGCCTCAGCCTCCTAAGTAGTTGGAACCACAGGTGTACAACCACGCCTGGCTAATTTTTCTATTTTTAGTAGAGACAGGGTCTCACTTTTGTTCAGGCTGGTCTCAAACTCCTGACCTCAAGCAATCTTCCTGCCTCGGCCTCCCAGAGTGCTAGGATTACAGGCAGGAGCCACTCAGTCAGCCTCCAGTTAAGTCTTAATCTATAACCAAATGGCTCTAAATAAAGGCTGAGAAGGCACTGAAAATAGGGTATCTATCCATTAAGGACTTGGAGAAGGTGCTGAGAGCATTTAATTACAATGTCAAAGCCACAGATGTTTATGATCCTACAGTGCATGACAAAAGAAATCAAATACCAAAGGCAGCTATGACTGTTAATTTTATGTGTCAACTTGGCTAGTCTATGATGCCCAGTTGTCTGGTCAAACACCAGTCTAGATGTTGTTCTGAAAGAATATTACCATTTAAATCAACAGACTGTGAGTAAAGCAGATTATCCTCCAAAATCTGGGCAGGTTTCATCCAATCAGTTGAAGGTCTTGAAAAGACTGAAGTCATCCAAGGAAGAATGAATTCTACCTCCAGATTGCCTTAGGATTAAAGACTATAACATCAAGTCTTGCCAGAATTTCTATCCTGTTGGCCTGCCATGTGGATTTAGGACTTGTCAGCCCCCACAACTGCATAAGCCAATTCATTAAAATCTCCTTTCTTTGTCTCTCTTTTTCTCTCCACATACACATACACAAACACCTTCCCCTTATAGTTTCTGAACCTTAAAACAGCACCCTATTGAGAAACACTATTAGCTTTTCCTCATATCTCTTTTCCTATCTTACTTCTAATAGAACCCTAGTCTTCTGGGAAGAAATAAAACAAAGAAAAAGAAACAGCCAAACATCTGGTATTTCTGTATCAGTTGATTCCACACGGCAGAACCCAATGCGTATATGTCTATCTTCGAACTTATGGCATGTTGCTGTAATTATATTTATGTCTCTCCCTCTGATCTGAAAGAGAACCAAGTATTTTATCTATTTTTGAATTCACAGAGCAAAGTGGCACACAGCAATAAGTGAATGACTATTGTTACAGGGCAGCAATCACAGGATCTTCTTTTTCCTCAATTTTTTTCGGGGCGGGGGGTGGTTCTAGATTGCAGTGGCATCATCATAGCTCACTGCAACCTCCAATTCCTAAGCTCGAGTCATCCTCCTGCCTAAGCCTCTGGTGTAGCTGGGACTACAGGCGCTCATGCCACCACACACAGCTAATTTTTTCTATTTTCATAACAGTACAGATGGGGGTCTTGCTCTTGCTCAGGCTGGTCTCGAACTCCTGGCCTCAAGCAATCCTCATGTCTTAGCCTCCCAAAGTGCTAGTATTACAGGCATGACATATGGCGCCCAGCCTTTTTCCTCAATTTTTAAAATGTACCTTCTCTAAAAGGCAGGTCTAATGCCTAATAATTTGCAAGTCAGGAGTTATACTCCAAAGATTGATTTGGTGCTTCAGAAAATTTCAACAAAACAGAATAGTATACTTTAATATGATTTATCTTAGGGTTAACAATCATTTGAACAAATTATGCAGCTGTAAAAAAGTGGAAAAAAAATGGTACCCTGAATAATCAAAACAACAATATGATACTGACATAGGCACAGACATACAGACCAAGGGAATAGAACACAGAGTGCAGAGATAAATTGTTGCAAAAATGGCCAGCTGATTTTCAACAAAGGTGCAGCCAAGACCATTCAATGTGGAAAGGACAATCTTTTCAACAAATGATGTTGGGAAAACCAGATATTCATATGCAAAACAATGAAGTTGGACTTCTACCATACACACTATTAAAAACAATTAGAAATTGGCCAGGCACAGTGGCTCATGCCTATAATCCCAGCACTGTGGGAGGCCGAGGCGGGCGGATCTTTTGAGCTCAGGAGTTTGAGACCAGCCTGAGCAAGAGCGAGATCTCGTCTCTACTAAAAAAATAGAAAGAAATTGGCTGGACAACTAAAAATACATAGAAAAAATTAGCTGGGCACAGTGGCGCAGACCTGTACTCCCAGCTGCTCGGGAGGGTGAGGCAGAAGGATCGCCTGAGCCCAGGAGTTTGGGGTTGCTGTGAGCTAGGTTGACGCCACAGCACTGTAGCCAGGGCAAAAAGAATGATACTCTGTCTCAAAAAAGAAAAATAAAAACAATTAGAAATTAAATGGATGAAAGACCTAAATGTAAAAACTAAAACTATAAAACTTTTTGAAGAAAACAAGGAAAATCTTCCATAATGTTGGATTTGACAGTAATTTCTTGGATATGACAACAAAAGCATAGATAACAAAGGAAAAAACAGACATATTAGACTTAAAAATCAAAAACATTTGTACATCAAAGAACACTATGAAGAGAGAGAAAAGCACATCCCACAGAATAGGAGAAAATATTCGCAAAGCATATACTTTGTAAGATACTGATATCCAGAATATATAAATAACTCTTACAACTCAACAACAAAAAAGCAAACAACGAATTAATAAAACGGGCACTGGACTTGAATGGACATTCTCCAAATATACAGTAATAACCAATAATCTTATAAAAAGATGTTCAACATTACTAATCATTAGGGCGATGCAAATCTAAATCACAATCAGGTATTATTTCACATCCATTAGCATGGCTATTATCAAGAAAATGAAAAATAGCAAGTATTGATGCAGACGTGGAAGAAACTGGAACCCCTGTGCATTATTCGTGGGAACAAAATATAGTATAGCTACCCTTAAAAACAGTTTGGCTCTTCCTCTAAAAGCTAAACATGGAATAATTACCATATTACACAGCAATACTCCTAGGTAAATACCCAAAACAACTGAAAGGAAGAACTCAAAATTTGTACACCAATGTTCACAGCAACATTATCACAATAGCCAAAAGGTAGAAATAACCTAAATATCCATCAGGAGATAAATGGATAAACAAAATGTGGGATACACATACAATGGAATATTATTCAGCCATAAAAATGAAATTCTAACACATGCTACAAAACGGTTGAAACTTGAAGACATTATGCTATGTGAAGTAAGCCAGCTACAAAAAGACCAATATTACATGATTCCATTTACTTGAGGTACCTAAAAAACATGAAAATTCATAGACAAAGTAAAATAGAGGTTAACGGGAGGTTAAGGGAAGGGTAGAATTGCGAAATGGGGAGTTATCGTTTAATGAATGCAGAGTTTCTGTCTGGGATGATGAACAAATTCTGGAAATGGACAGTGGTAATGGTTGCACAATACTGTGAATATACTTAATGTTACCAATTGTACACTTAAATGGTTAAGATGGTAAGTTTTTCTGTTTGCGTCTTTTAAACAAATGTTCATTATTCTTCCATTCAACGAGGACAATGAGGTTGAGATCAGTCAGTGGCTTACCCAACTAAAAATGGTTAAAAAATCTCCTTCTCTCATCACTATTCTATCTTCACAGGAAGATTGGTATGGTTAGGGTTAGGTAAATAGTCCATTCTGCTTATTCACTTGACTTTATGTATTTAACCAATTCTGCTGTCCTAGTGGCTTACTTAATTTTTAATATTCATCCTGAGATATCTCAGGGGTCATCTATTCTAAGAATAGGAACATCCCCTCTGTATCTCTCCCATAACCAGAATGGATTCCTTACATCTCCCTGATGTCTGTTACTCACTACATTTTGCCTATATTTACATTTGTATTTTTCCATGTGTGTTAAGGTATTTGTATTCCAGAATATAACACAGCAGTTCCTTAAATATATGAATAAATAGCCCTCAATCCATATTATTTATTGACTAAGGACTAGTATTGTTTTGTCTTTAGTCTGAGCCTTAGAAGACTTCGATTTTAGACAATTCCTTTGGCAAGAGGCTGACAAAGCTTCATTTTAAAGTATTTTATTTTTCAACTTTAACTTTGAGGAAACCTACATCTTCAGAAAACCTATATGGACAACAAAGAAAACTATACAGCTGGAAAAAAAAACCACAGAGACTACAAAACATCTTAATCTATTTGGATTCTTTGACTAGGAAACAAATTAATCTGAAAATAATGCACAAATTTTAAGCATACCTTGATGTCAATGTGTGCAAAGTCTAGGGAAGTTGTACAGGCAATAAAATTAAGGAAAAACTTGGTCATTTATTTAGGAAAGATATCAACTGTAAGGAAAAAAACATGCCAAACGAAAGAGAATAGTACACAAATAGAGACACTTCCCATTTGATGGCTCACAAATGGTACAGCAGAAATAACATTTTGGAATCGAGAGTTTTGGGTTCAGGTTCTATTTTAGCTACCATTAGCTGTGTGAACCTAGATGTCAAGTCACAACTTTGTTAAACTTTACCTTCTTTACCTGCAAAAATTACTACCATATATTCTCCTCCCTTCCTCATACTTCTTCTTCCTTCTCCTTTTATTCATTCCCTTATACCACCTATCTCATTTACTAAGAAACATAAATATTAGATCTAAAAGGTCTTGTAAAGGAGAGGGGACAGGTGGGTGAATTGATACTGAGACACAAAAGTCACATGAAAATGAACATTATGAGAAGGAAAACCAACAAGTAAGCAGAAGAAACCTGTCTAAAGAACTGGGACTAGGGAAAGAGAGAAAAGGGACTATATGGTGACTTTCTGACTTTCTAGTTCCCAATTCCAGTCTGAATAAGGTTTTGCTGTACTTTCTTGCTATGGATGTACCATGACATTGCCTGTCGTATCTTTATAATACTCATTCCCTTCTTAAATTTAATCCAGTTTACGTGGGTTTCTATTTTTGCTACTTTCTCATTTGTTAGTTAGAATTCTCAAAGAGTTTTGTGGATTAAAATAAACTAATATGTACTCTGAATGCATTACACAAAATTAAGACTATAATACAATCTGTTTCCTCATAAGGCTAACATAAGAACTAACTAAAATAAAGCACATAAACATATTTTGGAAATTTTCAAATTTTAAAAATATAAAATATTAACACTACAGTGAGGAATTAAATTTTAATTTTGAGGTTTTAAATAATATAGCCGTGCTTTAGTAAGATTATGCAATTGGGAAAAGGGATAAATAAATACTGTTATCCTATTTTGAATGGCAAAAAGAAACTAGAAAATCTTTCTCAATGGTAACAAGTGATGGCTTAGAATCTTTGGAATCTGATGTCTACAAGCATAATTTCGCATACTTTAAATTCCTAACAGCAGCCACAAAAAATTAAAAAGGGACTGGCAGATTTTTCAGCATATGATCATAGCAGATTTGGGATCAGGAGAGAACTACTGCAGTGACTTATAAATGTTTTCAATCTGAGTATTGCAGAATGGCTCATATTTGGGCCAAATTTCAGTCAAAATAACATGTTCCTGGACTCCAAGCATACATTTTAAACACACCAAAGTTTTGCAACCAGTTTTTACAAACGAAGAACTCCTCTTTTAATGGCAGCAGAGATGCATCAAAACACCTGATTGATTTATGGGACCTTAATGAGCATGTTTCATAACATTTTTGAAACTGTATAACATCATGCAGGTAGGTGATAGAAGGAATATGTAAAAGATACAGAGCAAAATTACAGAATATTAAAACATGATGTACAGACCTTTATTTTTTATTTTTTAAGGCTAGTCAAAGGAACAGTAGGAGTGGAGAAGGAACAAAGAAATCTATAATTGGTTGCGATCTATTAGTTGTAAACACCACTGAACATGGATCAGTTGTACCAACTATAAATTAAAAAAAAAAAATAAGGAAGTACAAAGACTCTGCTTTAGCTGCTAGTTCCCCTTTTCTTTCTTTTTTTTTTTTTTATTTTTGAGACAGAGTCTCACCCTTTTGCCCGGGCTAGAGTGAGTGCCGTGGTGTAAGCCTAGCTCACAGCAACCTCACACTCATGGGCTCAAGCAATCCTTCTGCCTCAGCCTCCCAAGTAGCTGGGACTATAGGCATGTGCCACCATGCCCGGCTAATTTTTTTCTATATATTTTTAGTTGTCCGATTAATTTCTTTCTATTTTTAGTAGAGTCGGGGTCTCGCTCTTGCTCAGGCTGGTCTCGAACTCCTGAGCTCAAACAATC
>CAUYSK010036898.1:0-44918 GCA_963575035.1 Avahi laniger | reverse complement strand
CATCAGGACTCATGCTGCTGTCTCTGCTCCCAAACTCCAGTTCTGGAAATTTCCACCCAGGTACTCCTCTACCTGGTTGCCAGCTATCCCAAACCCCATACTCATCATCACACGGAGTATCTTTTTTTTTTTTTTTTTTTTTAGACAGAGTCTCGTTCTGTTCCCTGGGCTAGAGTGAGCGCCGTGGTATCAGCCTAGCTCACAGCAACCTCAAACTCCTGGGCTCAAGCGATCCTCCTGCCTCAGCCTCCCGAGTAGCTGGGGCTATAGGCACGCGCCACCGCACCCAGCTGGTTTTTTCTATTTTTGGTAGAGACGGGGTCTCGCTCTTGCTCAGGCTGGTCTCAAAGTCCTGAGCTCAAGCCATCCTCCTGCCTTGGCGTCCCAGAGTGCTAGGATTACAGACATGAGCCACCACACCTGGCCTAATTCGTATTTTTGATACAACATTGTCCTGACATATAAAGGATTATCAACACTAAAGGTAAAGTGTATCAACTGATATTTTTGAGATGCAAATTCATTCTTCATATTGTTTTTAACACAAGATTTTAGTAGATAATTTTGAACAACTTCCTAGTTGATTCATTATATTGTGGCATTGCTAGAGGCTTTATTTTAGAGACAGTGTCTCACTCTGTCACCCAGGCTGGAGTACAGTGGCACAATCATAGCTCACTGAAGACTAGAGGCCTTTTGATCAACAAACAACATAAATTGATCTTTTGCATTTTTTTCTTGTGAACTTTATTTTAGAACAAAAACCTCCTAGAACCTTGATTCTTGACTTAAAATCTTCCAACTTTATACATACTTTTATTCTTCTGTATATGTGAGTTTTAAAATAATTTCTCTTCTACAGAATACTAACTGGTATGCAAGTGTAAATTTGCTGGGACTTCTGTTAATTGTTTGATCACCAGGGTTGATTGATTTATTAATTAGTGTCTCTATTCAGTAGATACTTTAACTTGAGATTGTATTTGTTTCTTTTTGTCATAAGGGACTACCTGGTCTCTCAGTGTTTCCCACTTTTTATTATTGATCCTCAAAGATTATCATACATGTACCAAAATGCTTTTCGATCTGTTAAAATCAAGATACTACATATTTATTAGAAGTAAAACCTACTTTTATTTCAGAGACTAATAGATTGCTATATGTTTTTGTTTCAGCTTTCTGATGAGTTAAAAAGGATCCCAGAGATACTTAGACACTGGAGTAGTGGAAATTGAAAAATGAAAAATGTGTGTGTGTTTGGAAAGAAGAATGCAACTTGTGTATTTTATATTACCTCTTTTTTTCAAGTGATTTAAATAGTTAATCATTTAACCAAAGATGTCTAGTGCCTTAACAAACAATTTCCTGTCAAAATCATGAAGTACTTGGGAATGATTCTCTTTTTAACTTTCTCTTTCCAATGAACTTTATGGAACATTTAATTTAGTAGAAATAAGTACATTATAAAAATTTTAAAACTACTACTTTGTTTTAATCAGAAAAAATCTCAAAACTGCTTTAGTTAACTTTTTGTCATCTGATTTTATATTATCTTATCCAAAGATGGGGAAAGATAGTCCTGACCAGGTGTTCCCACACATGCTTATTATAGATAACTGCATCAGGAATCCATTCTTAGCTTTTCCATCTTTGCATGGATGTGTATGCTTTACACATCTTTCATTTTGGATAGAGAAATTATATGTGCCATGTGGTCTTCTGAAAACAGAACACCATTCTTCAGAGTACACATCTAGCCTTTAAAAAGAACAGTGAGTCCTCCTCCCCCCTGCATTTTTCCTGCTTCTTGATAGCTGTATACATTAAAGAGTATTCCTAAATACAGGATTATGATCTCTGCATGAGTGTGGTGGTAACTACCTTGTATTTGGAAAGATTTAAGATGCATTTCATCTCGTTAGTTTTATTTAAGGTAGCCCATCTCTAATAAAAATACAGCTTAGTGCTAAAATCAATGTAACTTACAAATAGTCTCATACGTTTCTGCAGATTAGAGATTGTCACTTATTTCATTTGTACCTAAAAGAAAAATAGGCTCAGTTGTGTTTAGGAAAAGGACTCCCATAGAGTGGGAAAAGAAAATCATGAAATAGTTAAGTTGTTGCTTGTATATAGAAATTAAGTGTTTCTTGAAAGGTGTTCTGTTTTTGCTATTATTTTAGCCTTTATTCTCTTCAAGTGAAGAAACAAAGTAAAATTTGAAGTTTTGTTTGAATTTTGTCTTTTTTTTCTGTCAGTGGAAGTAACCATATGTGCTAACCAAATTTCTGTGAAGAATGTTTTCATGGTTATCATTACATCTAACTATAACCTTCCCCATAGCTAACCTAAAATGCCACTATTATGGAAGTATGAGAATTGTAATTCTCAAAAACTAATTTTAAAGGAATCTTAGAAGTATTACATTTAAAAAAAACTGTGACTGCCTCCTGCTACTTACCAACTAATAATCTCCCATGTGGTATAGAAATCTTATATAATAGAGGTTTACAGAAGGAGATGGATATAATTGCCTCAGAATAAATGTTTTATGTGGGTTTTTGTTTTTATCTTTTGTTAGCAGATGTGGTGGATGGGGGAATATAGTTGACCTTTTATTCTTTAATGGAGCCACTTTTTGGTTATTACTCCCCTGTAAATTGTATGATTCTGGACTCCTTATCTGCTGTTCTGTACTTGTCTCAGGCCAAATAAATTTATGCTGTGATTCTTATAAGACTTATATGAAGACACCCTGTTTTGTACAGATTGACCAGGGGACTGCTACTGCTATGTAGTCTGCATGGCTCCAGATAGTTTGCCATGAGCATTGATAAAATGACAGTTTCTTATGTTTGTTTTGTCTCCCTTTAAGAGCATATTCTTCTTCTGTAAAGAGAAAGATAGCATTCTGGTTAAAGTATGTTGAAAGCAGATTTACTACACTTACATGGTGTTACTTTTGTGGAAATTTTGAAATTAGCTTTCATCTAAAGTGCCTTAAGTAGACTCTTAATTTACTTTTCTATAATAGTAATGGTTTAAATATCATTTGTTATGCCTTTTTTAAGATATTGTTCAAAATGACAGATTATAGTGGCAAAGATAACCAAATTTCTGGCTGTTTGCTTTGTGACTGTATCAATAAACTTTTACAATCTAAATTCTGAATTTTTGATTACTGTCTGAAGAGGGGTGAAATTAAAACACTAAACTAGGTGGGGCACAGTGACTCACGCCTGTAATCCCAGCTTTTTGGGAGGCTGAAGTGGGAGGATCATTTGAGCCCAGGCATTTGAGACCAGCCTGAGCAACAAAACAAGACCCCATCTCTACAGAAATTGTTTTAAAAATCAGACAGATGTGCTGGCACACACCCGTAGTCCCAGCTACCTGGGAGGCTGAGGTGGGAAAATGGCTTGAGCTCAGGAGTTAGAGGTTACAGTGAGCTGTGATCACACCACTGCATTCCAGCCTGACAGAGTTACATCCTGTCTCTAAAAAAAAAAAAAAAACCACTGAACTAGGATATTCCATTTTAAAGTTATAATTAATTTAAATTTCTT
The DNA here is from genome assembly GCA_963575035.1 of Avahi laniger. NCBI lineage: Eukaryota > Metazoa > Chordata > Mammalia > Primates > Indriidae > Avahi > Avahi laniger. The sequence continues at coordinate 41,352 of CAUYSK010036898.1, read as the reverse complement.
ATTGTCCTAATGACAATTTAATAGGACAGTTTCTTTTAAGTATTGCTGGATTGAGATATATTCTTCCAGGAATCCATACATGGTCCTTCATTAATGTTGTCACCCATTAGGTTGGTCAAAATAGCCAAGATGAGTAGATGAATGGCTGTTTTTATTTCAGCATATTATGGGGGTACAGATGATTAGGTTACGTATGTTGCCCTTGCCCTCCCTCTCTGCCAAGTCTGAGCTTCAAGTGTGTCCATTCCCCGGGAGATGTGCATTGCGCTCATGTTTGTGCATATGCCTGTCCTCTCCTTCCCCCTGCCCCTCTCCCTGCCCAACATCCAATAAATGTTATTCTTATATGTGCACTTAAATGTTGATCAGTTAATACCAGTTTGATGGTGAGTACATGTGGTGCTTGTCTTTCCATTCTTGGGATACTTCACTTAGTAGAATGGGTTCCAGCTCTATCCAGGAGAATACAAGAGGTGCTAGATCACCATTGTTTCTTAAAGCTGAACAGCACTCCATGGTATACGTATATCACGTTTTATTAATCCACTCATGTATTGATGGGCATTTGAGTTGTTTCCACATCTTGTTTTCAATGATCTACCTTTTGTCCCAGACACTGAGCACTCCTTGACTAGGTAAATTCCTCTTGGTAATAAAAATTTGAAACAGTTACCCCGGCAGATTAGCAAGTTATATGACGCTAGAAAACAGCACATTTGCAAATGTGGAGTAGAAACACTGAATAGGAAGTAAAGAGATCTGGCTTTTTGTCCTTGGGTCTGTTTCTGTCTAGCTGCATGACCATAGTCAGATTACTTGAACCTCTTTGGACCTATTTCTTTATCCTAAAGAGAATGTATTAGACCAGCGGTAGGAAGCTGCGGCCTTAAGGCTACATGTGCCCTTGTAGGTCCTTAAGTGTGGCCTTTTGACTGAATCCAAATTTTACAGAACAAATTTTATTTTTATTAATACATTTTTATTTTGTCTTTTATATTTTTATTTTATTTTTAACATGAATGTATTTAAAAATACCAAAGAATAAAATAAGTTTCAATGAAATAATCCTCCCAGATTGATGGGCACAATTAGAACATTAGTAAGCCATAAGGGCTAAATCGACAGCTGCTGCGTCATGATTTAGTTCTATCTTCTGCCTGACTGGCTCCACTACCGCACGAGGCTGACTTGCAAGAGTTTATGGGGATCGAGTACGCCAGTCTGTTATCAGCTTTTGACAACGGTGCACTGTGTTTCTGTTTGAAGTGGAATTTGTGAATAGCTGCACAGCTCGACAGTATTTTTTTAACAGCCCATCATGTCAAAGAAGACCAAGAGAATGCTGAAGGAAGAAAACATTTTTAAATGAGGATTGAGAATTGCAATATTGTTTTGGCTAAAGATAAGATGATTTGCTTGTTTTGTGATGTTGCAATATCAACATTAAAAAAATTCAATGCACATCAGCATTATAGCCATCATAACAACCACAAATATTTTAAATTAGAGGGAGAGGAGCAAAAGGTTGTATTGCAGAAATTAAAAGATGAAAAGCAAAAACAAAGACAATTCTTTAAAGCAGCAATAAGACCTGGAAATAATGCCACTGAAGCAACTTATAAAGTAGTTTATCTACTTGGAAAAAAAGGGAAGCCATTCAGTGATATAGAAATTGTGAAAGAATGTATTGTCAAAGTTGTAAGATGCTGAGACCCTGATAACATTTCAAAGTACAAACAACTGCCTCTTTCATAACTGATCAGCAGCATGAATTAGCCTTTAACTTAACAGAACAATTTCATGCAATACTTCAAAAGGAAAATATATATATTCAATGGCTTTGGATGAATCAACTGATACTACTGACTCGGTGCAGGTTTTATACTTCATTAGGGTCATAAAATGTTCTTTACTACGAAGCCTTACTCTGGACATTATTGTGAATGGAACAGAGGGAATAGATATCTTCAACAACTTTCAAGATGAATGTCATGAAGTTGGATTGAATTTGATAAATTATTGAGTGTACGTGCAGACTGTTTCCATGACAGGAAAACATGAAGGGTTTATTGCACAGATTTAAAAAAAAAGTATTAGCAGATCCAGATGTTCTCATTTCTTTTCATTGTATTTTGCAACAGCAAAATCTGTGCTAAAGTTACTATTTTAAGTGACATTTTGCAACAAGTTATAAGTGTCGTTAACTATATTCATGCAAATGCAACATGACATCCATGGTCAGTTTTGTAACATGCTGAAGTTGAGATGAGGTATTCAGTGTGGATTTGCCACATTGTTCTACAGTGCATTGGCTATTGCAGGGAAATTTTGTTAGGCAAAATTTTATCTCTGCAAGAACAGTTAAATTTTATGAAGAATAGAATCACCAGTGTGAATTACTGAAAGAAGATTTCTACAGGAATGCAGCACCTCTGTGTGATATCATGTCAAATCAAAACAGCTTGAATGTTTATTTGCAAGGTAAAACTGAGTCTATATATATGTGGAAAAAAATCTTTTTTCAAAACACTTCTTCAAAAGGAAATTTCAGATGAACATTTTTCCCAGCTAGCAAAGGTCGTTGATGAGCAGGATGACATACGTGAATCATTTGAAGAATACTCAACTGTCGTAGGCCTGTTAATTGGAGAATACAACGAAAGGTTCACTGACTTTGAGAATCATCCCATCACACTCAAATTAGCATTTCAGCCTCACCTAATTGATATCACCAAGGCACCTAAAGAACTACAGATGAAATTAATTGAGCTCTCAGTAGATGACATTTTAAAGTCATTGTTTGGTGCTAAGAAAGATCCAGTTGAAATAAGGAAAAATGCAGAATACCCATGCCTTTGGCAACATGCCCAAAAAATGCTTTCTTGCTTTTCAACCACTTATTGCTATGAATCTACATGCTCCTCCCTAACCCAAATCAAGACACCCTCAAGGTCACAAATGACTGATACCCATCTAGAGCAGCAGTCCCCAACCTTTTTGGCACCAAGGATTGGTTTCATGGAAGACAATATTTCCACAGGCTGGCGGGGTAAGGGGGATAGGCAGAACTCAGGTGGTGATGTGATGGGAAGCGGCTGTAAATACAGATGAAGCTTTGCTAGCTCGTCTCCTGCTGTGGGGCCCAGTTCCCAAGTTTCATGGAAGACAATTTTTCCATGGGGTAGGGGGGTCGTGGAGCTTAGGTGATGTGAGGCCCAGTTCCTAATGGGCCATAGACTGGTGCCCAGGGGTTGGAGACTGCAATTCTAGAGAATCAACTGAAATTGCAGACCTCTGTGCTGCAATCAAATATTCAAATGCCTTCCAACAAAAAGCAGACACAACAAAGTCACTAAAAGGTTAGTTAACTTTAAAATTAACAAAGAGTTTTCATTTTTTGAAATTATTAAGTACATTATAGTTAGATTTTTACAAAATAATGTACGTTTTTAAGTATATCTAGTCAAAGTGTCTTGAATGTAGCCTTATTTGATTACAGCTAAATTAATACTGCCTTCCAACATGAAGTTTCCCCACCCCTGTATTAGACTAAATCATCTTAGTGTTCTTTCCTGCTCTACTGTTATATTATGCAAAATATTAAAGATGTATTTAAATTTTTAATAGATATTATTTTTGATATCCATGTTCGGTGTTAAATTACATCAATTGAAATGTAGGGTGTTCTGTAGTCAGATTTCTGAAGAAGCTATGAAATGTGGTGGAGGCCATTATAACTACAAATAGTTTAATAATATGCATTGAAATGTTTTTTAGAAAGGATGAACTTGGAACCAATGTAATATAAGATCGTGATTTAAATGGGCTCGACCCAATTCTAAGCAAGGGTGAGATTAACAACTGTAGTAATATTACAGAAAGTCAAATCCAAAGGGTCCTTAGATACCATTGAAATCAGCCTTTTCATTTTGACTGCTGAAGAAAACCTGCCCTAGAGAAGTGAAGTAATTTACTGAAGGTTATTCCAAGGAAATGCCTACAGGTTTCTCATTTTGCTGCAAATTCCCTACGTATTACATTTCACTTGTAGCTACAAATTACTCCCTGGAGACTTGGAAACCATACAGTTGTTAGTCAACTAGAATTGTTTCTTGACATCTAGATTGCTGGGAGTAGTCTCCTAATGAGAGAGGTATTTCCCTGGAGCGGCTGATGTAGGCTTCCTAAAGAGGGAGGAATTTTGGTTGACTACCTTTAATCTGTGAAAGCAGAATTTAGGTGGGGCAACAGAGAAACTTTTATTCAGAAGGAAGGCAGGAATAATTGCCTAGAGATTACTCTTCAGAACTTTGTGTCTGTACATCCCTTAAACTCTGTGTTCTCAACTTTTCCTGTGCATAATTAGAGAGTCAAATACCGATGCTTTTCACCAACCATAAGGGAATTGCAAACCAAAACCACAATGAGAGACCACCTCATACTCACTAGGGTGGCTACTATCAAGAAAACAGAAAGTGGCCAGGCATGATGACTCACACCTGTAATCCTAGCACTTTGGGAGGCCAAGGTGGGAGGATCACTTGAGGCCAGAAGTTTGAGACCAGCCTGAGCAAGATCGAGACTCTGTCTCTACAAAAAACAGAAAAAATAAGCCAGGTGTGGTGGCACATGCCTGTAGTCCCAGCTATTCTGGAGGCTGAGGCAGGAGGATCACTTGAGCCTAGGAGTTTGAGGTTGCTGTGAGTTATGATGATGCCACTTACACTCTAGCCTCAGCCACAGAGTAAGACTCTGTCTCAAAAAAAAAAAAAATCAGTAAGTGTTGGCAAGGATATGGAGAAATTGGAACCCTTGTGCACTGTTGGTGGAAACATAAAATGACATAGCTGCTATGGAAAACAGTATAGAGTTTTGTCAAAAAATTACAAATAGAATTACCATGTGATTCAGCAATCCCATTTCTGAGTATATACCCAAAAGAATTGAAAGGGGGACTTGAGATATTTGTACACTCAAATTCATAGCAGCATTATTCACACTATTCAAAAGGTAGAAGCAATCCATTTATCTAGATGAATGGATAAATAAAATGTGGTATATACACACAACACATTATTCAGCCTTTAAAATGAAGTGAATTCATGCTACAGCATGGGTGAATATTGAAGACATGCTGCTAAGTGAAATAAGCCAGTCACAAAAAGATAAATACTATATGATTCCACTTATACAAGGTACCTAGAATAGTCAAATTCATAGAGACAGAAAGTAGAATGGTGGTTGCCAGGGGCTGGGGAGAAGTGGGATTGGAGAGTTGTTTAATGGGTATAGAGTTTCAGTTTTGCAAGATGGAACGAATTCTGGAAATTGGTTGCACAACAATGTGAGTGCACTTAACATTACTGAACTATACACTTACAAATGGTTAAGCTGGACACAACACTACTGAACAATACACTTAAAAATGGTTAAGCCAGGCATGGTGGTGCATGCCTGTAGTCCCAGCTACTCAGGAGGCTGAGGTGAAAGGATCCTTGAGGCCAGGAGCTCGAGGTTGCAGTATGTATGTTCAAGCCTATGAGTAGCCACTGCACTCCAGCCTAGGCAACATAGCAAGACCCCTTCTCTTAAAAATAAATGTTAACATGATAACTTTTATGTGTATTTTACCACAATCAAAAAAAAATTTTAATACCAATGCCTGGGCTCCAAATCCATATTGGCACATCCCCACTGACACCACTTTGTATTTGATCTTTCATGTGAGTTCTGAAAATATGAGTACAGCTGGATAGAATGTGACTCATGGTGGAAATGTTGAGAGATGGTCTTCAGGTTCTTTGGGGTGATAGTTTAAGGACATTCAGCTAAACTTTGCCTGCAAAATCAGTGACGATTAGGATATTCTAATAAGTGCTTCATAAATAATGACATCCAACTGGGAAAAAAACTCATTAAGATGTGTTGGCTCTGCCCAATATCTAGACTCAGAAATAATCCATTCGGTCTGAACCTTTCAGTTTATAATGCCTGGCCATGGCTTTGTGGCCAGCAGATGTAGCTATAGAACTTACAGTCTGACTTTTTTTAAGGTACTTCATATAAAATTAATGAAATGCTTTCTCCCCCTTTGAACACAGTTTGAACATGATAGCTTCTGGAAAGCTTTCTTGATTTCCCAGTTTGGGTTCTATATCCTCCCTCTGTTCTTCAGCACATGTTGATCTTTGTTACTCTGTCTTGTAATTGTACCATCCCCCACAAAACCGTAAGCTACTTGAGAATAGGGGCATTATCTTACTCATCTTTGCGTGTATGTTTCTGAGATGCCTGCATAGTACATGCTCAGTAAATTTTCACCAACTGAATGAAGAAAAAAATCTTTACTCTCAAGTTGCTTTCTCTCTTGGGAACAGAAACTTGTAAACAAATATTATCCTGTGCACTAGTGGAAAAATATGTGTTATATTGTGGGTACAGAGAAGGGCGTGATCACTTTCTTGAGGAAGGAAGAAAGCTTCGGTGGCAGAGATTGAATTTTTAAAGGATGATTAGTTCACACAATAGATTTCTTTTAAAATGATGAAATGCCAAACTAAGTATTTTTATAGGTATAGAATTATTTGAGTACTTAAAAATCTGAAGTCTGAGTCATTTACATCCTGAGTCATAGCCAAAGAATTACATGGTACTTGAAAATTTCTAAATGAAGAAAGATACGCTAGTTTAAAAGTATTTGTACCACTATTATCACTTTTCCTGTTTTAAAATTCTCCCAAGGCATCTTGTTTTAATGACCAATTCCTAAGTTAATAGTGACTCTGAAAATATTTTCTTATATTTATCTATGTATTATTATTACTTTTTTGAGACACAGTCTCACTCTGTTGCCCCGGCTACAGTGCAGTGGCATCATTGTAGCTCACAGCAACCTCAAACTCCTGGGCTCAAGCTATCCTCCTGCCTCAGCCTCCCCAGTAGATGGGCCTACAGATGCACGCTCAGCTAATTTTTCTATCGTTGATAGAGACAGGGTCTCACTCTTGCTCAGGCAGCTCTAAAACTCCTGAGCTCAAGCGATCCTCCCGCTTCAGCTTCCCAGAGTGCTAGGATTACAGGCATGAGCCACTGAGCCTAGCCTCGTATTAATTTTTGTATTTCCTTTGGATCAGTTTGGGCCCCTGTCTAATTCCAAAGGTCTCCTCTGAAGCCTTGTTAGAATTTAGATGGGGAAACTTTAGTGAAAGAGTAAGTGAAGATAGTAGAGGGATTTGGGAGGCCAAGTTTCCAGGACTCCTGCAAACCCAACTGTATCCTTTCCCTTAGAGTTAGATTTCCTCCTCATCCTTTCCTTATTTTTTTCCTCCAAGAACAAATTCATTCTCACAAGGCCTGACTACTACTCACTTCGTTTAATCAGCATATCTTCCCTAATCATTCTACTTGGAAAGACTCAAGCCAGATGTACAAAGAATCCTTAATCCTGGCTCCTGGCCCTTTTTCAGGTGTAACAGCATCTAGGGACAGCATGTAGATGACAATGATAATTGTATTTCAGATTTTTAGAAAACACTAATGTTTTGGTAATATATAAAATAAATACTAAAATACCAGTATTATCATTGTGCTATGGTATCATACATACTAGCTTCAAGTCCCAATAGCTTAGCAGAAGAAAGGAAAGTAGAATTTCCTGATAGTGACTAGCTATCCAGATCTGTCAAACGTTCATTAAGATGAAGATAGTATTAGGAATAAATGTAATGAAAGATATGCAGGACGTACTGAAAAGTACAGAACATCCTTCAGAGAAATTAAAGAAAATCTAAATAAATTGAGGGATATATCCTCTTCGCAGATTTTAAATTTCAATATTGCAAAGCTGTCAATTCTCATAGAAATTCCAATCAAAATCTCAGCAGAGTTTTGCATGTGTGTGAAGACTGAAATGCTGCTTTAAAAGTTTATATGGAAAAGAAGGCACTGTGGTGCACGCCTGTAGTCCCAGCTGCTCAGGAATCTGAAGCAGGAGAATCACTTGAGCTCGGGAGTTTGAGGCTGTAGTGCACTATGATCATGCCTATGAATAGCCACTGCACTCCAGCATGGGCAGTATAGTGAGAACATCTCTAAAAACAATAAAAAATATTTCTATGGAAATGTAAACATCCAAAAATAGCCAAGATAAAAAATAGTAGAGTAAGGAGCTCCAAGGGTCTGTTCATGCATAGAAACACTGAAAAAATGAGCACAGATGTCAGAATCAATTTTGTTGGAACTCTAGAAACTAGTCAAAGGTTTAAGTAAATGCTGAATCAAGAAAAAGGTGACTGAAGCATAGTAGGAGAGCTTTGTGATGTTTTAACTTAGCCTTACCCCAACCCGCACCTTGGTATGGCAGGGGTCTCGAATATGGCAGTCTGTGTTCTCAGTGGGGGTACCTGGTCCTGGAGAGAGCAAAGCAGACCTGGTAATCAAAATCTAGTGTTCATCTGTTTTGACTTGTCTAGGTCGGGTTCCATGAAGGAATCACACAAGGGGATTGCCTTAGTTTTGACAAACTCAGAACTCTCTCAGGGCAGAAAAGCAGCTATGCCCGGGGTGCTCCTACTGAAAACAAATAAGCAAGCTGCTGCTGGCTGGGCAAAACATTGCAGTTGAGGCAATCAATAGACATGCCAAACGTCTGGGATGAAAACCTGAGGGGAGACTTACTTCAGGGAACAAGGGCTTTACATACCCAGGACAGGATGCATTCTCAAAAAAGACTTGTGAGGTCCCTGAACTTTCATCTCTGGCTGATCTTTGTGTTCTTAGTGCATGCAGGAAGTGAAGGCCAAGAAAGAGTTGTAAACCAAGTATGTTGAAGGACTGCACCAACACAGAGCCAAGCTACAAAGATCTTTTTTTTTTTTTTTGGCATCCAGGAGTTTAAGGAAATCTCTGTCAAATCACTGGCTGACCACTAAGCTAGTGGAACAGAGACTTCAGTGTTCATACATGACAAACTATGCAGTCTTCCTAAAAATAGTTTTAAAAAGTCACTAAACAAAAACTACAACCCACAACAAGCAGCAACAGAGAACACTGGGAGTGGGGAGAATCTGATTTCCAGACTTACCACAATATGATATCCAAATTATCCAGTTTTCAACAAAAGAATTTATAAGGCATGTAAAGAAACATGAAAATGTGGCCCATTTACAGGAAGAAAAATGAACAGAAGCCTCAGGAAGCCCAGACATTGGACTTATTAGAAATAGACTTTAAATTAACTGTTTAAAATATGTTCAGGCCGGTCGCGCTGGCTCACACCTGTAATCCTAGCACTCTGGGAAGCCAAGGCAGGTGGATCGTTTGAGCTCAGGAGTTTGAGACCAGCCTGAGCAAGACCGACACCCCATCTCTATTAAAAAAAAAAAGTAGAAAGAAATTACTTGGGCAGCTAAAAACATATAGAAAAAATTAGCCGGGCATGGTGGCGCATGCCTGTAGTCCCAGCTACTTGGTAGGCTGAGGCAGGAGGATCACTTGAGCCCAGGAGTTTGAGGTTGCTGTGAGTTAGGCTGATGCCACAGCACTCTAGCCTGGGCAACAGAGTGAGACTCTGTCTCAAAAAAAAAAAAGTATATTTGAGCAAGTAGAAGAAAGAAATAGCAAACATGAATATAATCCAATTGAAATTATCCAGTCTGAAAAGAAGAAAGCAAAAAGAATGAAGTGGCCAGGTGTGATGGCTCATGCCTTGAATCCTAGCACTCTGGGAGGCCAAGGCAGGAGGATGGCTTCAGCTCTGGAACAAAAACAAGACCACATCTCTACCAAAAAAAAAAAAAAAAAAGAAAAAGAAAAGAAAAGGAAAGAAGAAAGAACGAATGAAGAAAAATGAACAGAACGTAAGAGACCTGTGGGATACCATTAAGCACACAATTACATATAATGAGAGTCCCAGATGGAAAGCAAAGAGGCAGAAAGAATATAAAAAGAAATAATAGCCAAAAACTCCCCAAATTTGATAAAACACATGAATCTATACATCTAAGAAGCTCAACAAACTCCATGCAAAATACACACAAAGAGATCCATACCAAAGTACATTATAATCAAACTAGTGGAAGCCAGAGGAAGACACAGAGAGAGAATCTTGAAAGCAGCAAGAGAGAAGTGATTTATCACTCACATGAGATCCTCAATAAGATTAACAGCCAATTTCTCATTAGAAACCATGGAGGTCAGAAAGCAGTGGAATGACATATTTAAAGTGCTGAAAGATCTAGCCCAACAATCCTTCAAAAATGAAAGAAACATTAAGACATTTCCAGAAAAACAAAAGTTGTTTCTAGTAGCATTATCCTACAAGAAATGGTAAAGTGAAAGTACGCTAGACAATAACTTGAAACCATATGAAGAAAGAAACAACACTAGTAAGTGTAACTACATAGGTATATATAAAAGCCAATATTATTGTGTTTTGGTTTATAACTCCTCTTTATTTTCCTGTATGCTGTAAAAGACATGAATAAAACAATACTTATAAATCTATGCTAATAGGCACACAATACATAAAGATATAAGTTGTGATAATAACAATGTAAAGGGGGAAGGAAAGAGCTGCCTAGGATCAGAGTTTGTACATATTATTGAAGTTATGTTGGTATCAATTCAAACTAGATTGTTATAAGTTTAAGGTTTTTATTATAATTGTCAGGATTACCATGAAGAAAACAGCTAAAAAATATGCAGAGAAGGAAATCAAAATAGCACACTACAAAAAAACCAATTAAACACAAAAGTGGGCAGTAATGGAGGAAATGAAGAACAAAGTATATATGATATATAGGAAACAAATAACAAAATGGCAAAAGTAAGTCATTCCTTATCATTCCTGACTTATAATGTGAATGAATTAAACTATCCGATTAAAAAGTAGACAATGATAAAATGGATTAAACACACAAAACTACAATCCACTATATGCTGTTAACAAGAGACTCACTTTATTATTATCATTTTTTTTTTTGAAACAGAGTCTCACTCTGTCACTGGGCTAGAGTTCCGTGGCATCAGACTAACTTATGGCAACCTCATACTCCTGGGCTGAAGTGATCCTCCTGCCTCAGCCTCCCATATAGTTGGGACTACAGGTGCACGCCACCACACCCGGCTAATTTTTTCTATTTTTAGTAGAGATGGGGTCTCACTCTTGCTCAGGCTGGTCTTGAACTCCTGAGCTCAAGAGATCCTCCCGCCTCGGCCTCCCAGAGTGCTAGGATTACAGGCATGAGCCACTGCACCCAGCCTATCATTTTTTTTTTTTGAGACAGGGCCTCACACTGTTGCCCAGAGTAGAGTGCAGTGGTGTCATCATAGCTCACTGCAGCCTTGAATTCCTGGACTTAAGCAATCCTCCTGCCTGCCTCAGCCTCCTGTGTAGCGGGGACTACAAGTGCATGCCACAACACCAGGCTAATTTCTTTCATAGAGGCAGAGTGTCACTATGTCACCCAGGTTGGTCTTGAACACCTAGCTTCAAGAGGTCCCCCTGCCTCAGCCTCCCACAGTGCTAGAATCACAGGTGTGAGCCACTGCACCCGGCTGAGACTCACTTTGGGTACAAAGACACAAACAGGTTGAAAATGAAAGAATGGAAAAAGATATTCCACGCAAGTAGCAACCAAAAGAGAGCCAGGGTAGCCCTACTAATATCAGACAAAATAGACTTTAAGTAAAAAATTGTTGTAATATAAGGCCGGTTCTCCTCTGCAGGGAGAACTAGCCTCTACTTTGTGTAATAGATTTTAAAAAATTGTTATAAGAAGCAAAGAAGGACATTATATATTGATAAAATGGTCAATCCATCAGGAGAATATAATAATTATAAACATAGACATACCTAACAATATTGCCCCAAAATATGTGAAGCAAATATAACAAAATTGAAGGGAGAAATAGATAGTTCTACAAAAATAGTTGGAGACTTCAATACTCTACTTTCAATAATGTATAGAACAACCAGAAAGATTAACAAGGAGATAGAGGGCTTAAACAACACTATGAGCCAATGAGACTGACAGATATATACAAAACACTCACTCAACAAGAACAGAATTCACATTTTGTCTTGTATGCATGAAACATTCTCCAGATTAGACCATATGTTAGTCCACAAACAAGATTCAATAAATTTAAAACGATTGAAATCATGAAGTATCTTCTGTGACCACAATGGAATGAAACTAAAAATCACTAACAGAAGGAAATTTGGGAAATTCACAAATATGTGGAAATTAAACAGCACACTTTTAAACAACCAGTGGGTCAAAGAAGAAATTATAAGGGAAATTAGAAAATACTTTGAGATGAATGAAACAATAACCCAACATACCAAAATTTATGGGATATGGTGAAAACATTGCTCAGAGGGGAAATTATGTCTGTAAATGCCTACATTAAAAAGAGGAAAGATTGGAGCCCACCAAGGAATGCCAAAACTTTTTTTTTGTAAAAAGAGGAAAGACCTCTTCATCAACTGAGTTTTATCTGAAAAAATAAATAAATAAAAGAGGAAAAGATCTCAAATCAACAATCTAACTTTACAGCTTAAGGAACTAGAAAAGAACAGCAAACTATACCCAAAGCTAACAGAAGAAAGGAAATACTGAAGATTACAGTGGACATAAACAAAATAAAGAATAGAAAAACAATAGAGAAGAATCGGTAAAACCAAAAGTTAGTTCTTTGAAAAGATGAATAAAACTGACATTAGGTAGACTAATAAAAAAAGAGAGAAGACTCAAATTAGTAAAATCAGAAAAGAAAGTGGGGACATTACTACTAACCTGACAGAAATAAAAATAATTATAAAATGGAATACTATGAGCAATTGTACACCAAATATTTAGATAACCTACATGAAATGGATGAATTCCTAAAAGCACACACTATGAAAGCTTGCTCAAAGAGAAACAGAAAATCTAAACAGATCTATAAATTGCAAAAAAGATTGAGTCACTAATCTTAAACCTTCCAACTAAGAAAAATCAAGGACCAGATGGCTTCACTGGTGAAATCTACCAAACATTTAATGAAGAATTATCATCAATCCTTTTCAAACTCTTCCAAAAATAGAATAGGGAACATTTCCTAACTCATTCTATGAAGCCAGCATTACCCAGCTACCACAGACAATGACATCACGAGAAATGAAAAACACACATCAATATCCCTGATGAACATTGATGTGCAAATCCTAAACAAAATACTACCAGACAGAATTCAACAGCACATAAAAGGATTATAAATGACAGCTAAGTGGGATTTATCCCAGGGTGATAAAAGAAACCAATGTAATACACCAAATTAATAGAATGAATGAAAAAATTACATGATCATCTCAATTCATGCAGAAAAAGCATTTGACAAAATCTAACACCCTTTCATGATAGAAAACACTCAAAACTAGGAAGAAAATGGAACTTCCTCAGTGGACATTTATGAAATCCCACAGTAAGGTTTTAAGGTAGAAAACTTAACTATTGTATTGGAATTTGAGGAAAGCACCTTTTAAAATAATATTGAACTAAAGTTTATGTTGGCATAATTGCTACTTAGATTTATATTTGCTGGCAGAAAATAGATGGTCCTGTTGTTGCTTACAACAATTAAAATTATTTAGTTTCTTCCATAATCTTTATAATATATTCTCATTATAGGAAATTTGGAGCAAATGGAAAAGTACAAAGCAGAAAAAAATCAGACATATCACCTGAAGATATCTAATTTTTACATTTTCGGATGTATCTACCAAGTCTTTTTTCTCTTATAATGCATCTTCTTTCAAATGTAATTTTTTAAAAAAATAATACTCTAGCTCTTTTGCTATGACAAGGAGTCTAGTTGTCATCTGTGGTGTATGTATCTTGCTCTGTAAACCTATATCTTGCTCCCCCTTGATAAATTTCACCTTGTGCTTGCCTTACTTTGGTGTGTCTGGTCATTCTTCAGCCAAGAACTGAGAACACAAATGGAGATTGCCAAATCCAACAATTTTCATTCCATCTTTTTTTGAGGTTTAATACTCTGGTCAACACAAAATACATGGGATCTGTTGTCACCAGGGTTTTTGATTCCTTTACTGATTGTACTATAATTTTTAAAGCAATGAGTCTCATGTCAATTTAAAGCGAATAACAGAAATGCTAATACATTTCACAAGTCTTATCCAGGGCAATTTGGGAATAAACTAAAGGATAGGTGCCTGTTTCAAATAGAATTTGAGATTACTACAATAACCAGCTGTGAAGTTTACCATTACTAGTTGCACATCCCTTAGTTTAGACAACCTTAGCATTTGATATTTTCCACTTTCGATCTGGAAATGTAAAGAGGTCCATTCTTTTTGTTTGTTTGTTTGTTTTGTTTTTTGAGACAAGGTCTCACTCTATGACCCAGACTAGAGTGCAGTGGCGTCAGCCTAGCTCACAGCAACCTCAAACTCCTGGGCTTAAGTGATCCTCCTGCCTCAGCCTCCCAATTAGCTGAGACCACAGGCTCAGGTTACCATGCTTGCCTAATTTTTCTATTTTTTGTAAAGATGGGGATCTCGCTCTTGCTCAGGCAGGTCTTGAATTCCTGGCCTCAAGCGATCCTCCTATCTCGGCCTCCCAATCCCAAAGTGCTAGGATTACAGACATGAGTCACTACCAGGAGCTCCATTCTAATCTAAGCATAACTGAGATGATTTTTGCAATTCAATAGAACTGCTTTAATGCTAATGGCAATGAAAAAGAACCCAAACTCTGTAAAATAACTTGATGAAATTTATTCTGAGCCAAATATGTGCAACCATGGTCCAGAGAGCCACGCCCAAGAAGCCTTGAGCAAGAGATCTCGCCAAGGGTGGGTTATAGTTTGGCTTTATAGGTTTCAGGGAGACAGGAATTACATGTAGAGTCATAAATCAATACATGAAAGACGTATGCTGATTTGGCCCAGAAAGGCGGGACATCTTAAAGTGGGGAATTACAGGTTATAGTTGTGTTTAAAGATTCTTTGATTTGTAATTGGTTGAAGAAATGAATATTTGTCTAAAGGCTTCGAATGGTTTAAGTTAAGATAAGGAAGTCTGTTAATCAGAGACAAATCATGGACATATACTCAGACTCGTGTGACCTATTAAGTAAATTCATGACCTGCAGGTGTGGTTTAGGTGTTGTCTTGCATACCCTTAGGCCTGTTAATGATCTACAAAGGACATCTCCAAGAAGGAAGGGGAACATGACAAGGCATGTCTGACCTCCCTTCTCATGGCCAGCAACTCAGCTTTAGGGTATTTCTGAGGTCTCCTTAGCCAAGAGGGTGTCCATTCAGTCAGCTGGGGTGGGGGGTTTAAGATTTTATTTTAGTTCACACTAATAAGAATATTGTAAAAAAATTTTAAGATGTTACTATCCATTTATTTTCTGTATTACAGAAGTCTTGGTATTGGCTCAGAACTGTGCGTGAATCTATACTATTCCCTGTATGTAGAATATATTAACTGTTTTCTTGATATTTTAATTGTGTGATATGTCAACTTCTTGATAAGTATTTTCTTGATAAAACCTGTCTTGATATTCTCCACAAGTGGCATAGCTAAAATGAAAGTCTACTTGAACACCTTTTTAAAAAATTTAAGGACATGGCATCTTAGAATTCTGCACTTACAGTGAATATCAATTGTTTAATGCCTTGTCCAGGAGACCCAGTAACAGCTTTGTAAAAATCTGTGTTACTTTTCATCCCAAAACTTTAAGATTAAAATATCTGTTCTTAACTATTATGTTACTTATATGTTTTAAAAGATATATCATTCAAAATAATGCTATAAACAAAGACATACTGGGAAAACTGGGAGAGAAAGTAAGCAAGGGAATTTCCAGGATTTTTTTCATCTCTATATAGACTGGCCTCTTTAACAGTTCAGAATGACAACTCTTTTAAATTTTTTTTTAGAGATGGGGTCTTGTTATGTTGCCCAGGCTGCCTAGAGCTCCTAGGCTCAAAGGATCCTCCTACCTCAGCCTCCCAAGTAGCTGGGACTATAGGCACACACCACTGCACCTGGCTTACATTAGTTTTTGAATGAGTTGTATTAATGTAGAATAAATTCATTAACAGAATACTGTCCACAAGAACAAATATCTATTGAGAAATGAATAAAATTTGTCTTTTGTTTTAAAAAGTGTTGGAAGAAGGTTATCAAGATTGGAAACACCAATTTCAGATAACTGAATACTTTCTGAACATTATTTTGAAAAGACTCTTTTACTTGTATTTATATGATGACATTTAACTCCAGGAAAAAAATTATAAATGCCTTTCTGAACACAATACATTCAAGAGCCTCTTCTGGTTGCATATATTTTATGATAAATTATACATTACATTTTATGTCTGCTCTGTAAAGAAGAGCTAAAGGTAAAAAAGTCCTTTAGATGTAGACCTATGACATAGTTTCAAGTTAATTAAAAATGAACTTCTGGCCAAGCATGGTGGCTCATGCCTGTAATCCTAGCACTTTGGAAGGCCGAGGCAGGAGGATCGCTTGAGGCCAGGCATTCAAGACCAGGCTAAGCAAGAGTGAGATCTCGTCTCTGCTAAATAATAGAAGAAAAATTAGGCAGGCAACTAAAAATAGAAAAAATTAGCTGGACACGGTGGCATGTGCTGGTAGTCCCAGCTACTTGGGAGGCTGAGACAGGAGGATCACTTGATCCCAGGAGTTTGAGGTTGCTGTGAGCTAGGCTGATGCCACTGCACTGTAGCCCAGGCAACGGAGCAAGACTCTGTCTGGAAAAAAAAAAAAAAACCCTCCTCATCTGGAATTGGCCCGTCGTTCCTTTTTGTGTCTTGCCTCTGGAAAGAACACAATAAAATAAAACCACTCCCTTCCTGCAATTCACATTAACTCTACTGTGTAAATGAACTATATATAGCTCCATTTTGACAGTCTAAAGAGACTTTTTTATTTTTCATTAGTGGCATTGAACATTACTAATGTTCATTCTGTTCTTGTGATGGAAAACTTAATGCATGGATTTTCTTTCCTTTTTTTTTTTTTTTTTTTTTTGATACAGAGTCTCACTCTCTTGCCCGGGCTAGAGTGCCATGGCGTCAGCCTAGTTCTCAGCAACCTTGAACTCCTGGGCTCAGGCGATCCTCCTGCCTCAGCCTCTCAGATAGCTGGGACTACAGGCACGCGCCACAGTGCCCGGCTAATTTTTTCTGTTTTTAGTTGTTTGGCTAATTTCTTTCTATTTATAGTAGAGACAGGGTCTCACTCTTGCTCAGGCTGGTCTCGAACTCCTGAGCTCAAGCGATCCTCCAGCCTCGGTCTTTCAGCATGCTAGGATTACAGGTGTGAGCCACAGAGCCCAGCCAGCATTGATTTTCTTGAAGTATATTTTTCTAATTTTTTAGCTCTATCAAGTAATGATAATATCTTGAATTTGGCCCATGTTTTCATTCTGGTATGGTGAAAATAAAACAGGAATAGGGTTAGAAAAGGAAAACCAGTAAAAGAAAAGGGCTTCACAGCCAAATTTGGCACTGCTTTGTATTTACAACCCTATGAAGATTAAGGAGACCATTGATGGGCATGAATGAAATAGTGAGAATCAATTCAAAGAACACTCATTAGACCCTGCAATACTCCTGGAAATGTGGTAGACAAAATGCATTAAACAAAAGAAATTGCTGCCTTAAAGTAGCTTATGTCTAGTTATGAAAAAAGAAAATAAACGTGAAATCAGCTAGCAATGCTAGCTTATGTAGCCCCTTCTCTGAGCCAATCATCATATTAGGTATTAAGAAACAAAGATAGGTAATAGTAGCTCACATTTAACAGGGCTTACTGAGGGGGGCAGTGGTGCAGTGGGTAATGCATCTGACTATGGATCAGAAGATTCTGATAGGGCTATGTGCCCGGTGCTATGCTAATCACTTTCCATGGCTTATCTCATATAATCTCCACAATAATCTTATGAATAGATACAATTATCCATATTTTTTCCAATGGGTACATTTAGACGTAAGCTTAAATAACTTACCCATGGTCAAATAATTAGAAGAAATTGTGGTGGAGCTGGAATTTGAATCAAAATCATTTAATTCAAAACCAATAGATTTAATCACCATACACTACTGCTTCCCAAAATTCTTGGCCTTGAGGAACTCACAGTCTTTTGAGGTAGCCCTGTTGATAGATAATTATAAGAAAATACACTGAAAACATTGTGACAATTATTAACATTGCTGCCAGACAATGAGAGATTCCACCAAGTCTGCAAGAGTCAGAGAAGGTGTTAATATTTTAGCAGGGTCTTGAAGGATGAGCAGGATTTTATCAGGACTTGGGGGAGGAGTGTCATAAAGGACAATAAAATAAAATCACTAAAGACTGGAATTATTAAGGAAAAACATTTGGGAAGGGAAGGGTTTTTATGCTAAATTTGGGGAAAGTATGTAAGAGTTAAATGAAAGTGTAGCAAGAGAGGTTTGGTGGTGAGCACATGCCAATTGGACATGATGTTCCCTCTACTTGGAATGCTGCTCTTACCGCTTTTATGCCTATACAACTCTTATCCATCCTCCCAGACTAGCCTCCTGTCAATTCCTTTGTGAA
Source organism: Avahi laniger (assembly GCA_963575035.1). Lineage (NCBI taxonomy): Eukaryota > Metazoa > Chordata > Mammalia > Primates > Indriidae > Avahi > Avahi laniger. The sequence continues at coordinate 22,727 of CAUYSK010036898.1, read as the reverse complement.
GCTTCCCAAGCTATCGACGTGGCCATTGGGTGAGTTATATAACTTCTCTTGAGTATGAGCAACTTCATCATGATAACCTGCTGCAAAGGATGGTTGTAAAGATTAGAAACGTATATATAGTATATTTGTAAGTGTTCTGGCACATAGTAGGTGCTCAATATTTATGAAATAAAAAAAAAGCCAGGACTGGCTTGAAAGTGAGTTGAGTTTTCCAGGATTCCTAAAATTAAAAGAGACCTTTTGCTTTACATATAAATTTCATGCTGCCTTGTGCATAATGTTAAAAAAAAAAGAATACGTAAATACTGTATTTCTGTAACTCAAGGTAATACTTTAATGACTTGTCACATTCCACATTGTACATAAGCACTGACTTTGTTTTCTTCTGAACATAACATGTGGCTATCTTGATTGTGGTAATTTGAGAAATAAAGCATTATGATAACAGTATTTGTTAATAACATTTATCATTTAAGATTATCATTTTCTATGATTCTGCCAATCCACGAGCCTGATATGTTTTTATGTCTGTTTACATCCTCTGCTATTTCCTTCCTCAGTGTTTCATAGTTTTCCCTATAGAGGTCTTTCACCTTCTTGGTTGAATATATCCCTAGTATTTTATTTTCTTTTTTGCTATTGCCAAAGGTATTGAGACTTTGATTTGATTCTCAGCTTGACTGTTCTTGGCATATACGAATGTTACAGATTTGTGTACATTGATTTTATAACATGAGACCTTGCTGAATTTATTTATCAATTCCAGGAGTCTCGTGGCAGAATCTTTGGGGTTTTCTAGATATAAGATCATTTCATCAGGCCGGGCATGGTGGCTCATGCCTGTAATCCTAGCACTCTGGTGGGCTGAGGCAGGAAGATTGATTGAGGTCAGGAGTTTGAGACCAGCCTGAGCAAGAGTGAGACTCCGTCCCTACCAAAAAGAAATTTTAAAAAACCCAGCCCGTCCTTGCAGTGCGCGCCTGTAGTCCCAGCTACCCAGAGGCTGAGGCAGAAAGATTGCTTAGCACCCAGGAGTTGGATTTTGCAATGAGCTACAATGATGCCATTGCACTCTACCGAGGGCGGCAGAGTGAGGCACTGTCTCAACAAAAACAAATGAGGAAACCAAGTACTCTCCTCACAATCCTTCACTTTAGAAAAAAAATTAAATTAAGATCATATCATCAGCACAGAGTGATAGTTTGACTTCTTCTTTCCCCATTTGGATACACTTGATTTTCTTCTCTTGCCTGATAGCTCTGGCTAGGACTTCCAGCACTATGTTGGATAGAAGTGATGATAGTGGGCAACCTTTTCTGGTTCCAGTTCTAAGTGAAAATTCTTTCAGTTTTTCCCCATTCAGTATGATGTTGGCTGTGGGTTTGTCTTATATGGCTTTTATAATTTTGAGGTATGTCCCATCTATGCCTATTTTGTTATGCGTTCTTGTCATAAAAGGGTGCTGGATTTTGTCAAATTCTTTTTCTGTATTTATTGAGTGGATCACACGGTCTTTGTTTTTGCTTCTATTTATGTGGTTAGTTACATTTATAGATTTGTGTATGTTGAACCATCCTTGTACCTCTGAGATGAAGCCCACTAGGTCATGGAGGATTATTTTATTGATGTGCAGTTGAATTGAGTTTGCTAAGATTTTACTGAGAATTTTTCATCTATATTCATAAGGGATATTGGTCTGTAGTTTTCTTTTTTTATTGTGTCCTTTCCTGGCTTTGGGATCAAGGTGATATTGGCTTTTTATTAATGAGTTGGGGAAGATTCCTTCCTTCTTGATGTTATGGAATAATTTCTGCAGTATAAGTATCAGTTCTTCTTTGTAGGTTTGGTAAAATTCAGCTGTGAGGCCATCTGGTCAGGGTTTTGGTTTTTTTTGCTGGAATATTCTTTATTGCAGCTTCAATTTTGTTATTTGATATTGGTCAGTTCAGGAGTTTTATTTCTTCCTGGTAGAACCCAGGGAGATTGTGTGTTTCCAAGAATTTGTCCATTTCCTCAACATTTTCAAGTTTATGTACATAGAGATTTTTATAATATTCAGAGATGATATTTTATATTTCTATGGTATCAGTTGTGAATTTCTCCATTTTCATTTCTGATTGCACTTATTAGCATCCTTTCTTTTCTGTTTGTGGTTAGTCTAGCAAGAAGTCTGTTGATTTTGTTTATCTTTTCAAATAACCAACTTTTTATTTCATTAATCATCTGTATAGTTCTTTTGTTATAGATTTCATTTAGTTCTGCTCTGACCTTGGTTGTTTTCTTCTGCTGGGTTTGGAATTGGTTTGCTGTTCTTTTTCCAGTTCTTTGTGATGATTAATTATGTTGTTTATTTGTGATCATTCTGTTTTCTGGATGTAGGCATTTTTAAGGCTGTGAATTTTCCTCTTGGGACTTCTTTAGCTGAATCTCACAGATTTTGATAACTTGTGTCCCTTTTATTATTTAGTTCAGAGAATCTTTTTATTTCCATCTTAATTTCTTCCTTGACCCAACTATCATTCAGGAGTAGGTTATTAAGCTTCCATGACTTTTTGTAGAGATGAATGTTTCTGTTGGAATTGATATCTAATTTTATTCCACTGTGGTCTGAGAAGATACGTGGTATATTTATAATTTTTAAAATTTGTTGAGACATGTTTTGTGGCCTAGGATGTGATCAATCTTAAAGAATATTCCATGAGCTGATGAGAAGAATGTGTATTCAGTAATTTTGGGGTAGATTGTTCTGTAAATGTCTGTTAGGCCAATTTTTTCTAGAGTTTCATTTAAATCCATTGTTTCTTTGTTTATTTTCAAAAGCAGTTTACATATTCAATGCAATTCCCATTAAAATACCAACTTTTTTTTGCAGATCTAGAAAAAACAGTTTCACACTTTGTATAGAAACAGAAAAGATTCTCAATAGATAAAGCAATCTTAAGTAAAAGAACAAATTGGGAGGCATCACTTTACCAGACTTCAAGCTATACTATGAGGCTATAGTAACCAAAACATCTTGGTACTGGCACAAAAACAGAGACACAGACTTACGGATCAGGACAGAGAACCCAGATATAATGCCATCCTCATATTGCCTTCTGATCTTTGACAAAGAGGACAAAAACATACACTAGGGGAAAGAATTCCTCTTAAACAAGTGGTTCTAGGAAAATTAGATATCTGCATGTAGAAGACTGAAACAGGATCCTCGCCTCTCACCTCTTACAAAAATCAACTCACAGTGGATAATAGACTTAAACCTAAGACACGAAACTATAAGAATTGTAGAAGAAAACATTGGAAAAACTCTTATAGCTATTGGTCTAGGCAAAGAATTTATAAAGAAGACCCCAAAGGCAATCACAGAAATAATAAAATTAATAAATGGGACTTGATTAAATTAAAAGGCTTCTGGGCCAGGCATGGTGGCTCACGCGTGTAATCCCAGCACTCTGGGAGGCCGAGGCAGATGGATTGCTTGAGCTCAGGAGTTTGAGACCAGCCTGAGCAAGAGCGAGACCCTGTCTCTACTAAAAAATAGAAATAAATTAGCCAAACAACTAAAAATATATATATATAAAATTAGCCAGGAATGGTGGTGCATGCCTGTAGTCCCAGCTACCCGGGAGGCTGAGGCAGGAGGATCGTTTGAACCCAGGAGTTTGAGGTTTCTGTGAGCTAGGCTGATGCCACAGCACTCTAACCCAGGCAAGAGAGTGAAGACTCTGTCTCAATAAATAAATAAATAAATAAATAAATAGGCTTCTGTACAGCTAAGGAAACAATCAAAAGAGCAAATAGACAGCCTACGGAATGGGAAAAAATATTTACATGCTGTGTATCCAATAAAATGCTGATAACTAGAATCTATGAAGAACTGAAACGAATCAGCAAGAAAAATATCAAACAACTCCACAAAAAGTGTGCAAAAGACATGAACAGAAGCTTTTCAAAAGAAGATAGACTAATGGTCAATAAACATGAAAAAATGCTCAACATCTCTAATCATCAGGGAAATGCCAATCAAAACTACAATGAGATATCACCCAACTCCAGTCAGAATAGCTTTTATCAGAAAGTCCCAAAACATCAGATGCTGGCATGGATGTGGAGAGAAAGGAGCACTTATACACTTTTGGTGGGACTGTGAACTAGTACAATCTCTATGGAAAGTAGTATGGAGATACCTCAAAGAACTAAAAGTAGACCTACCATTTGATCCAGCAATCTCACTACTGGGGATTTACCCAAAAGAAAAAAAGTCATTTTATCAAAAAGATACTTGCACTTGAATGTTTGTTGCAGCACAATTCACAACTGAAAAGATGTAGAAGCAACCCAAGTGCCCATCAATATATGAGTGAATTAATAAAATGTGCTATATGTATACCATGGAATACTATTCGGCCATAAAAATGGTGAAGTAATACCTTTTATAACAATTTCTAAGTGAAGTATTGCAAGAATGGAAAAACAAATACCATATGTAGCCACTATTAAATTGGAACTGATCATTCTACATTTATGGGCAGATGTGGAAGTAAAACCCTACGGAAACCCAAGCAAGTGGGAAGGGGATGATGGGGCAGGTAAATTCACACCTAACGGATACAATACATGCTATCTTGATAAGGAAAACCCCCATTTATTACTCGGCGCATCAGCCACCTGAGACCCCACCCCTCACGGAAGACCCGCATCAACATAATATTAACCTATTACCTGGCCCATCAACTGATCTATTACCTGGCATATCAATATAATATTAACGTATTACCTGACACATGAATTAACCTATTACCTTAGCCACCTAAGACCCCACCCCTCGGACCACCGCAAGTTAATACAAGTGGGAAAAATCAGGTAGACAGGGCTCAGAATTTGGCAGAGAGGCCCCTCTGAGCCCGCCGGCGAATAAACTATGATTCTCTGACTCTCCGTGTGCCGCTCGGTTTGTCCTCAGGACCACCCGCTGTAACACTTGCTGTAACATTTTGGTTCCCTGACTGGGAAAATCAACCGCGCTGGCCCCTTGAAGCCACCCATTGGGGAACAGGCACAGCGACCGGCGGGACCTCGGCGACAAAAGCAAACTGGCGCCAACCGCCATTTTGTGGAATACCTTCGCTCCTTGGGAGCTCCCACCGGCGCGGGGTCCCAAATTCGCCTGGACACGCGGGAGGGAAGGACAAGTCAAAACAGGTCTGGAGGCATCGGACCAGGTAAGGTCCCCGGACTCATCCGAGTCAGGCCCGTCAGACGACGGAAGAGGAGCTTGATCACTTCTTGAGTGCAGGGAGTTCCCAGGGTGGGAATGTGTGACCTCCGACTGTCTGAATCCCTGCGTGAAGAGTGAGTGAAGAGTGATTGTTTGTGGTTCCACGGCTACGGCTATGGAACCTGAGTGGGTCCTCACCTGCGGTTCTGCGGCGGCGTCCTACGGCATAACGGTGATTCACTCCCCTTAAGGGAGCGACCAGGCCCGGGGTTTATACGGGCGCACCTTGGCCGACACGCTCCTAAGTTTCTGTGAGGGACGCAGCCAGGAGGACACCTGAGAAACCTTCCCCCACTTTGTCTGTTAAGCTGAGACACCGTTCAAGGGTCTAGGATGGGTAGCGTAAAATCTAAGTGTGCAGTCCTTAAATGCATGTTAAAGAACTTTAAGAAGGGTTTCACAGGAAATTACGGCGTCACACTGAATCCCAGTAGACTTAGGGCCCTCTGTGAACACGAATAAACTTTGATTCTCCGACTCTCCGTGTGCCGTGTGCTGCTGCGTTTGTCCTCGGGACCACCCGCTGTAACACTTGCTGTAACAATCTCATTGATGGGCACACTTATAACTTTAACTCAAACTGTACAAAAGCAACCCATGTAATCAAAATATTTGTACCCCTATAATGTTCTGAAATAAAAGAAAAATAAAATTATAATTTTCTTGATGTTCCTCCAAACCGGACAATTTTGGTTATTTTGTCATAGGTATCTTCTTAAAATTCCCTCCTTTGCTGCTTTCTTCTTCAGTAAGTCCATTGAGGTTCTTACTTCACTCTATTTATATTTAGGATTTCTTTTTTCTTTTTAAGAGATGGGATCTTGCTATATTGCCCAGGCTGGTGTTGAACTCCTGGGGCTCAAACAATCCTCCTGTCTTAGCTTGCTGAGTAGCTGGGACTACAGGCATGTACCACCATGCCTGGTTTGTAATTAGGACTTTTATTTGGTCCACTTCCATATATGCCTGATCTTTTAAAAATTTTCCTTTTGGTAACTCTTTTTGAAAGATTAGAAGATTTGGAGAATGGAGTTAAACACCTTAATTATAATATTGTCTTAAGTTTAGAATATTTAAAAAATATAGCATCATTCATTAAAACTCCCACTGGTTTATGAGCAGGAAGCATTATCTGATTTGGAGCTATCAGATTAAGCTTTGTCAATGGAAAAAAAGACCACTCTGTAAAATAATTTTAAAGAGATTTACTCTGAGCCAAATTTGAGGACCATGACCCAGAGTCACACCCAAGAGGTCTTGAACAAGTGGACTTGGTGTGGCTGGGTTACAGTTTGGTTTTATATATTTCAGGGAGACAGGGGTTACAGGTAAAGTCATAAATCAATATGTGGGAGGCATACATTGTTTTGGCCCGAAAAGGTGGGCCATCTCAAAGTGGGGGGGCTTACAGGTTATAGGTGGGTTTAAAGATTCTTTGACTTGTAATTGGTTAAAGACATGAAGCTTTGTCTAAAGGCTTGGAACGTTTCAACATGAGGAGCTGTTTATCAGAGATAAGCCACGGGACGTAGATTTGTTGTGTAAATTGAGGACCTGCAGGTTTGTCTTGCATACCCTCAGGCCTGTTAATGCGTTATAAAAGATGTCCCCAAGAAGGGAGGGGGGCATGACAAGGCATGTCTGACCTCCCTCCTGGCAGGCAATTTAGTTTTAGGATATTCCTTTGGCCATGAGGGGGTCCATTTAGTCAGCCGGTGGGGGGTGAGCCTTAAGATTTTATTTTAGTTCACAGCTTGTTTGAGTTACTGTTAAAGATTCTGTTTTCCCCCATCATTTTCAATATGTGTGTGGAGAGGTGGTTTTTATTTCTTCTATGTTTAAGAAACTAGACAGACCTAAAAGAAAAAGTAAATTGTTACTTTATGGTGTTAATTACATTTGTTTTATAATAGACTAGTTTAGAGGCAGTTTTAGGTTTGCAGAGAAATTTAGCTGAAAATAAAGTGTTCCCATATACCTCCTTACTGGCTCCCCTACTCCCAGATTCCTCTATTATTAATAATTTGCCTTAGTGTGGTCCATTAGTTATAATTGATAAGCCAGTATTGATATATATTATTAACTAAAGTCCATAGTTTATATTAGGTTTCACTATCTTTATTGTACATCCTATGGGTTTTGAAAAATGTGTAATGACATGTATTTACCATTATAGTATCAAACAGAATAGTTTCACTGCCCAAAAAGCCCCTGTGCTCTGTTGATTTATCACTGTCCCCCTCCTTGCCTCATCCCCTAAACTCCTGGAAACCGCTAATCTTTTTATTGTTTCCATAGTTTTGCCTTTTCGAAATGTTATACAGTTGAAATCATACAATTATGTAGTTTTTCAGATTTGCTTATCTTAGCAATATGCAATATGCATTTAAGGTTCCTCCACATCTTTTTGTGACTTGATCACTCATCTGTTTTTATTGCTGAAAAATATTCCATTGTGTGGATATACCATGGTTTATTTATCCATTCATCTATTGAAGGATATTTTGGTTGGTTCCAACTTTTGTCAATTATGAATAAAACTGATATAAACATGAACTTGTAAGGTTTTGTGTAGAGGTAAGTTTTTCAACTCATTCAGCCAAGGAGTGCAATTGTGGGATAAATGGTAAGAGTAGGTTTAGCATTGTAAGAAACTGCCAAATGTCTTCCAAATTGGCAGTACCATTTTGCATTCCCACTAGCAATGAATGAGGGTTCCTTTTGCTCCAAATCCTTGGCAGTTTTTTGTGTTGTCACTGTTTCAGATTTTAGCCATTCTAATAGGTACATAATGGTATCACATTTTTGTTTTAATTTGCAATTCCCTAATGACATATGATACTGAGCAGCTTATTTGCCATCTATATATCTTCCTTGATGAGGCATCTGTTCAGGTTTTTTATCCGTTTTTAAATTGGGTCTTTGTTTTCTTCTTGTTGAGTGGTAAGAGTTCTTTTTATATTTTGGATACCAGTTCTTTAACAAATATGTGTTGCACAAATATTTTCTCCCAGGACAGGTGCAGTGGTTCACGCCTGTAATCCTAGCACTCTGGGAGGCTGAGGCGGGAGGATTCCTTGAGGTCAGGAGTTCGAGACCAGCCTGAGCAAGAGCGAGACTCCTGTCTCTACTAAAAATAGAAAAATTAGCTAGGTGTGGTGGCATGTGCCTGTAATCCCAGCTACTCAGGAGGCTGAGGCAGGACAGTTGTCTGAGTCCAGGAGTTTGAGGTTGCTGTGAGCTAGGCTGACGCCAAGGTACTCTAGCCCAGGTGACAGAGCGAGACTCCATCTCAAAAAACAAACAAACAAAAAAACCCAAATATTTTCTCCCAGTCTGCAGCTAGTCTTTTTATTCTCTTAACAGTGTCTTTGGCAGAGCAAAAGATTTGAATTTTAATAAAGTCCAACTTATCAATTTTTTTCTTTTATGAATCATGCTTTTTGTGTTGTACCTAAGAAGTCATTGCCAAACCGAAGGTCATTTAGATTTTCTCCTAGGTTATCTTCTAGCTTTGTGTTTTAACTTAAATTTGTAAATTGATGTTTTATTTATTTATTTATTTTCCCCGAAATGACTTTATTGGTTAGCACACCCTGCCATGGACATGCTGTAAATTTGTGTTTTAAATTCTAGCTTTGTGTTTTCAATGTAGGTCTGTGATCCATTTTGAGTTACTTTTTGTGAAAGGTGTAAGGTCTGTGTCTAGATTCATTTTTATGCATATGGATGTCCAGCTCTTCCAGCACTATTTGTTGAAAGGACTGTCCTATCTGCATTGAATTACCTTCATTTCTTTGTCAGAGGTCAGTTTACTGTATTTGTGTGGGTCTATTTCTATTCCATTGATCTATTTGTCCATTCTTTCACTGAAACCACTTGAATTTAAAAATTACATGTATTTTTGCTGGGTGTTGTGGCTCACACCTGTAATCCCAGCACTTTGGGAGGCTGAGGCAAGAGAATCACTTGAGGCCAGGAGTTTGAGACCAGCCTGGGCAATGTAGCAAGACCCTGTATCTACAAAAAAATTTTTAAAAATTACCCAGGCATGGTGGCACTCACCTGTAAGTGAGCAAAGACGTAGAGAAACGGGAACCCACATGCACTGTTGGTGGGAATGTAAAATGGTCCAGCCATTATGTAAAACAGTATGGAGATTCCTCAAAAAATTGAAAATGGAATTGTCATGTGATTTGGCAATCCCATTTCTGGATATATATCCAAAACAATTCAAATCAGTATATTGAAGAGAAATCTGTATGTCCATTTCATTGTAGCTTTATTCACAATAGCCAAGAGATAGTAGCAAACCCAACTATTGTTTATCAACAGACGAATGGATAAACAAAATGTGGTATATACATACATTGGAATTTTATGCAGCCTTAAAAAAGAAGGAAATCCTGTCACATGCTACCACATGGATGAACCTAAGCATATTACGTTAACCAAAAGAAGGTAGTCACACATGGACAAATACTGTATGATTCCATTCATAGGAAGTATCTAAAGTAGGCAAAATCATAGAAACGGAAAGTAGAAATGTGGTTGACAAAGGTTGGAGGAGGGGAAATTAGTGTTTACTGGGTATAGCGTTTCAGTTTTGCAAGATGGAAAAAATCTGGAGGTCTGTTGCACAACCGTGTAAGTATACCTAACACTACTGAATACTACACTTAAAAATGGTTAAGATGATAAATTCAATGTTATGTATTTTTTGCCACAATGAAAATAATATTTTAAAGAGGCAGATCTTCTAGATGTATAGATATGGGACGATTTCCTAGACATTGCTAAATAAACAAGCAAGTTGCATAACACTGTGTGTAGTATTTTAATTTTTGTGTTGGGGAGAGACAGAGAGTGAGAGGGAGAGAGAGAGGGAGAGAGAGTGGGAAGCTAAAAGGTAAAATAACTCTAAAAGAATGAAAATTAAACTTGATAATAGTGGTTGCCTGGGGAATCTAGTCTGGTAGCTGGGGAACAGAGTAGTCGGGATACTTTTCTCTGTACACTCCTTTGTACCTTTTATATTTTGTACCATGTGAATTTATATCCTATTCAAAAAATAAACGTATTCTTTTTTTCAGACAAGGTCTTGCTCTGTCACCCAGACTGGAGTGCAGTGGCCCAATCATAGCTCACTGTAACTGCTCACTGGGACTACAGGCATGCGCCATTATACCTCGCTAATTTTCTTTTTATTTTTTGTAGAGACCGGGTCTCACTAAGTATTTTATCCCTTTTGATACTATAGTAAATGGAATTGATTTCTTAATTTCCCTTTTGTATTGGTCATTATTGGTACATAGAAATATAACTTATTTTTGAAAAACTTTATATTGAGGAGCTATATGGCATTCTGCTGTATGGATGTTTCATTATTTTATTTAACTAATCTCCTTTTTGGGAACATCTATATTGTTTCTACTTCTTTTTTAAGAGACAGAATCTTGCTATGTTGCCCAGGCTGGCCTCAAGCTCCTGGGCTCAAATGATCATCTGCCTCAGCCTCTTCAGTAGCTGGGACTACAAGAGCACACCACCATGCCTGACTATCCAGTGTTTTGATGTTACAAACAATGCTGCAGTGAGTAGTCTTGTGGACATCTCATTTTGCACATGCAAAGTGTATTTGTTGGATAAACTCTTAGAAGTTAAATTGCTGAGTTAAGGAATATATGCATTTCAAAATTTCATAGATATTGCCAAAACATTGTGATTTTGACATAAAATAGGGATTTTGAAGGTGTTTATTAAAAATTATGAGCATAACTATTTTCTTATCCAATTTACTCTTATAGGTAATTTACCTTGTCTTTCTTCCAAAACAAATAAGCAAACTTACAAGTAATGTATTTTTGGTCAAGAGTTGGAGAAAGGGTTCTATGTTGATTTCTATAGCAACTTGAATTAAAAATGTGAATGAGATGTGTACCAGTGAATTTTTTCTGCTTCTTCTTTTTTTTTTTTTTTTTTTTTGTTAGAGACAGGGTCTTAATTTGTGGCCAGGCTGGAGTGCAGTGGTGTCATCATAGCTCACTGCAACCTCAAACTCCTGGGCTCAAGTGATCCTCCTGCCTCAGCCTCCTGAGTAGCTAGAACTACAGGTGCATGCCACCATGCCTGGGTAATTTTTTTATTTTTGTAGAGACAGGGTCTCGATACGTATGCCCGAGCTGGTCTTGAACTCCTGCCTCAAGCAATCAAACCGCCTCAGCCTCTCAAAGTGCTAGCATTACAGGTGTGAGCCACCACACCGGGCCCCAGTGAATTTTTTTCTGAAATACTGTTGATGGGAACCTATTGAGAATCATCACTGAAAGTGATACACCTATATGTATATCAGTAAAACTTTTGTTAGTCATCCTTTAAGAGCAAAGGGATTCTCTTTTGTATGATTTACAAATATAGTGAGTTATAGTACATTTAAAAAATTTTTTGATTATGGCTTTTTTTATTAAGATGTTTCTCTATTTGTGAGATTTGTCATTCGAAGTTGTTTAGTGTTAAGAAGTCTTGTTACCAAGAGACAGTTTAAAAATAATGGATGTATATAAATTAGAAAGAAGTGAATACCAACTATTTCTGCTTTGAAAATTTCAATTCAGTGAAATGAGCCAGGCACAGAAAGATAAATACTACATGTTCACCCTCACATGTGAAAGCTAAGAAAGTTCATCTCATAGAAGTAAAGACCAGAGTAGTGTTTATCAGAGGCTGGAAAGTGTAGGTGAAAAGGGAGGACAGGGAGAGAGGTTGGTTAACAGACACAAAATCATGGCTAAATAAGAGCAATAAATTCTAGTGTTCTGTGGCACTGTAGGGTGACTACAGTTAACAGTGATCTACTTTATATTTTCAAATAGCTAGACGAGGGGATTTTGAATGTTCCCCAAAAAAAGAAATGATAAATATTTGAGGTGATGGATATATTAATTACCCAAATTTGATCATCACACGTTGTTTACATGTATCAAAATATCACACTATACCCCATAGATATGTATAATTATGTATCAATTAAAAACTCAAAAAATACCTATTATAAGAAAAAAGAAATAAAAACATACCATATCAGATAGATTTTCATAAGCAAAAAAAAGAATAAAATTTAATTCATATTAAAAAATGGCCTGTTCACTATTTTTCCCATAGTAAAGTCTGTTTGATAGCAAGCATGTTTGTGTGCTGTCTTGTGATGGAGGAGACCAAGGAGGAAAAAATGACTACTGTAAATTGTATGTTTAAGTGATATCTAATATATGGAAGACAAAAAGAAAATCAATATAGTAGATACAGAAGGCTGGTTTCTACAGCTGGCAATGGAATTCGAACATTCCAGAGATGATTTGAAATGTGTACAGGCTTCTGTTGATTAAAAAGTTGCCTGAGTCTGTCAAGGTTATCAAAGCGTTCCATTCAAAAACGGCTTATCTCTTGCTATTTCAGTAGGAAGCAGCAACCCTGATACCTAACTACATCAGGAGCTCTTGCACATTTCAAGAAAAATAAATAGAATAAACTAAATCATGCATGGCAGAATAAATTCAGAAATAAAATTCAAAACAAATTCAAAACACTCAAAATATTCTATTTTAGAGAACTGATTTGTGATCAGCAGAGATTACCAATGTAGACTCAAATTATAGAACATAAAATCTGGAAAGCCTTTTAGAGCTCATCTAACCAAATCTCCTCTGTAATGAGGAGGAAACAGATCAGATTGGTTGGTTTGTGAGCTGGACATAACATCAGACTGGGGAAATGGCCGATGTGTCTGTGCGTTCTAAGTGGCAGTTTAGTTTATTCAATATCAAAAGAATTGTATGTAGATCTCAAGTTGGTCTTATGTCATATACCCACATATGCATACATGTAATATATAAGTACAGTATATATACATATGCATTTGTAAGTATGCTGGCATACAGAGTATTATACATAGAACATCTAGGAAAGAAAAGAATTTGAGGGTAATCCAGAATACAGGAAAGAAATATTTATATACGAGTTCCATATAAATTGTATGAATCTCAGCTCCTTTACTGTGGGATTTTTGTGTCTTGGTTTCCTCACCTGGAAAATGTAGGTCTGTCTCAAAGAGTGTAGAGATTAAATGAGATAATTCAGATAAAGGATTAGTGTAGTGCCAGGCATATAGTAAACTCTCAATAAACGTAAGTTGCTGTTATTGATTCACCAGTATGTCAAAGAAAAGAGGATGGACCAAAAGATCATTTTCAGAATAAAGTCAAAATACGTCACTAGCACTTTCAGGTCAATTGGGACTGAACTGGACCCCCTACGAAAAGGTGGTGGGGATCAAATGACGTCGACCGCCTTAGCAACAGACCCCCAAAGAAGGTGAATTTCCGTAGCCAATAAGGCTCTGCGCTGTGGAGGTGGTAGCCAATGGATGACGGGAAAAGGAAGAGGGAGGACGCGCCAATTCTCCTGCCTGAGCCTCGGCCCAACAAAATGGCGGCGGCGGCGGCGTCGCTTTGTTTCCGCGGCTCCTGCAGCGGTGGCAATGGTAGCGGCCTTTGAGCTGTGGGGAGGATCCAGCACCAGCTACAGTGACGACTAAGATTCCAGTGCATTTCTGTCTTAACCGGGCGCCAGGGAGTGCAGAGCGGCGCCCGACGGTCGCAGAAGCCGACAAGGCGTTCAAGCGAAAACATGACCACTGAGCCCATGAGGTAAAACGCAACGCCGTCTCTTGGGCCCGAGCAGTCTGGGCCTAGGCACCTTCTGAGTCGGGTGTTTGGGAAGGCTTTCGCTTGGTGGGTTAGGCCTATGTGTCGCTTGGCGGAAAGAGGCATCGTTTTCTCTTTAGGTGAGAAGGGTTTCGGCGGAAGGCTCCTACCAGGGGTGGGGGTGGGGGTCGGAGTTGGGGGGGCGCGGCGTGGGGTATCGGGCGCTTCTTCCAACCTCCCCTAACCGGTGAAGCTTGCTTGGCCTCCTGTGTTTATTCTTTGCTGCCTGTGGGATTGAGACCCCTGAGTCGGAAGCGTTCCTTGGTATCCCGGTCATTCTTCTAATCTTTGGGCCTAGAAACTGCGTGGGGAAGAAGTGGGGGGAGGGTGAAAAGAGGGGGAGGGGAGGGGTGGGCGGGACGGAGGATGTGAGATCCTGGGACGACTTGGTGGCGTTTAGACTGCTGGAGACGGGAAGTACCCGGGCCCTGCGGGATTATTTTTTTTCTGCAGCCCTAGGAGTCAAGCCTTTTTTCGGGGGAGGTGTCCTGCCAGGTATTCATTTACCTTCTCTATCCCAGATCTTGAAGGGTATCCCTGGACTTATCTCTAGGCCAGGGGATACTAACGCAGGGTTTTGCTTCCAGAGGACCCCAGTATACTACTTTTTGCAAGTCCAGCTTTAATGGGACCTCAAACTGCCCCAATTTCTGGGCAAATTTCGAGTACAGGTAATTAGGCCTTATTTTTATTCATTCATTCATTCATTCCATGAGGGGATGGGGGACAGGTCAATGTGGGTTGATGCGTAGTAAGATTTATTGCGAGGGAAACTGTGCCTGGCAGGCCGCCTCTTACCAATCAAGCACGTTTATTAGGTTGAGGCTGTTTTTCTCGTGTGCTTCTATTTTGCCTCTTGACAGTGTCTAAAAATTTGGGTAGTTAATATGAAATGTATACCACTTTTACCTAAGTAGCTGGCTGGCTTTTCAGGCAGTTCGACATTTGATTTTTCATCCCACGATGTGAATTAAGTAATTTTTATACTCCGAGATGCATCCTTGGTGCCTAGTGGCAAAATAAAATTACAGAGAGCATGGGTGTTGCATTCGTAGTTGGCAAAAATGTGCCTTTGAGTAACTATTATGGCGTATGGCGTATGTTTTTAGAGCACTTTAGCTAGAATGTAGAATTTGGGAATGAGCCTATGATAGATACTTAATGTCTGCTTTTCTGCATTAACAAATAGTAGATAGATGATGTTTTTCTTACCTTGGGAAAAAAATATGATTTAGTTCTTAGATTATAGAGGCCTAGTTGTGTAAAGATTGTGGCCTTGGTTTCTGAATTTGTGTCAATTGGCTCAAGTACAACAAATCTTTACTTATGGGGGTACTGGGCACATAAGAGATACCCAGTACAACTTGTTGGCTGTTTATTATCAGGCACTCATGTTCATATGCATGAATGGTGTACTCTACAGTTAAATATGACCTCTAGATTTTACTGAGTTTCACAATGTCTACATTTAAAGCTGTAGATAGAACTTGAATTTTCTCCTTTTCTTTAGAGTGAACAAATTATATGTAGAATTTCTGAATAGAATAATTGATTTTATGCCAGGATTAGTTTTTCTTGCTGGTCTTGAATTTTTGTAGATCTTGGTGGTAATAATAATCATAACTAAAACTGATTGCTTTTTGTTGTCCTTTTTAATCTTGGTTAATTCTCAGAATAGCCCTATGGGATATGTACTTGGTTTTCCCCATTTTACAAATGAGGAAACTGAGGCACAGAGATCAAAGAACTTGACAAAAGATATGTAGCTTGTAATTGGTGGAACTAAATTGAACCCAGTGTTGCCTCTAGAGTTTATATTCTTAACAGCATTAATGCCTCCTTAAGCTGCCAGGTCTAACCTGATTATGACCATTTTAATTTAGCCAAGTATTATGGTGGAAGAAGTTCATATTACCTCCTCTCATTTGTTGTAGGTCTGTGATTTTGTAGCTGTTTATAATGTTGTACGTTTATGTCCAGATATGCTATATCGTGAGATAACTGAAACATTTAATTCCAGGAAAGTCCTAAGCTTTATATGAAAAACCCCTTGTAAAGAAACACATATATAAATGTAGGGAATTAATTAAAAAGTGTGACACTCCCTGATTATTTATTATGAAAAAGCTCAAAGTAGGTGTTCAGAAGAACTGTCTCAGGCTGAAGTGTCATTCATCTCCCAAACCGTAATCATAATTAAAGGAGAATCTGACAGGTAATGCTTGAGTGAGTTGAGCCCACAGTACTAAATCACTCTTGAGTCTCTTCTAATGTGAGGCAGAAATAATGTAAGCAGTTTTATGCATTATCATTAATTTTATTTTACACAGTAGTTCCAGATTTTTTCTTTATCGATCTTCTGTCAAGCAATTACAAAGTAGAAACAAAGACTAGTTCTGATTTTGACTTGTGTTAATAAAAAAATAAATGTTCTAGGATTCTGTGGTGCAAAAATGGCCAAAAAGCAAGAGAGGAAAATAAACCGATGACCTGGCTAAATCATACACTGAATAATCAGTGGCTCTGTCTTTAAAGGTTTTGTTGTTTTTAAAGATTTGTTGTTGTTTGTTTTGTTTTAAGTAAGATTGACTTGTTTCTTCAGGTTTTTGACATTATAAAAGATGAGCATCTGATTGATAAACTTAGCTTTATTTTCTTATAAAGATCTGGATATTGGGAAACTTGATGGAACTCTTCATTCTAATTCTTATGACAGTTGATTACTTGAAAAGCTAACAGCTATATTAACTTGTTATTGGTCTTTTGTATAAAAAGGCAGAGGTTGTTTAAATTGAGATGTGTTGAATGTCTTTGAAAATGTTTGTTAAGGTGGAAGTTAACAAGCAGTTACATGGTAACCTAATTTTTGGAAAATGTTATCTGTGAAATATTTGCATTTTCACTATCTGGAAAGCATTAAGCCAGGTCTGTGGAGGGGGAGGAGATATAAATTTTATAAAGGGTTTTGAGAGCATTTAAATTCCATTTGTTTGGTTGTGTTATGGGTTGGGGTGAAAAGACATTTGTGACCTTAATTTTGATCAGGCCAATTTTTATTATTGGCAAGCTTTGATGTAGTAGGCTATGAGCTTTCAGTTATATACTGTTATTTCTAGAGATAAGATAAATGTAGTACTTAAAAGAATACTTCTATGTAGGTATAGGTGTGTGAGATAATTTTTATAGGTGTGTGAGATAATTTTTTCATAAGAAATTGTGTATTTATGTGTCTGTTTCACTTTTAGAGTAAAATGATGCATAAAACTTCCTTTAGAAATGTTGAATGTAAGAGGGCAGTAAAAGGAGTGTCTAAGTAGTATCTCTCTGTAAGTGTGTCCTAATGTTTATCTTAAGATCAGTTTAATATCTGACATGCATGGTTTAACCTCCATTTCTCTATCTGTAAAATGGGAGTAAGTTTAACAGCTCTTGATAGCCTGCAGGTGTTCTAGAGGAGGTGCCATGTTTATAACAGTGGTTCTTTAAAGACAAACTAAAGCTCTTTGGGATTTTCATTCATGTTTAAGAGTATAAAGAGGTCCTGAGACTAAATGGTTTGAGAACTTCTGGTATAGAGAAATGAACATTGAACTATGAGTCAAACCTCGGTTTTCTAGTTATAGCTCTATAGCTTAGCTGATTGTATGACCGTGGACAAATCATTTATCCTTTCCAGGCCTCTGATTTGTCATTTACAGAATGAACTTGTACTAGATGGTCTATAAAGCCATTTTTTTAAAAAAATTCTGCTTTTATGAGTGTTGATCATTTACTTATTTCATCTGCCTTTTGGTGGGGTAGGGAGAAGGGTAGCAGTGAGAGAAAGTTTCCTTATTCAATGTATTTATATCTTTTTTGTCTTAAAACTTTGATTATTAGGGCCGGGCGAGGTGGCTCATGCCTGTAATCCTAGCTCTCTGGGAGGCCGAGGCGGGAGGATTGCTTGAGCTCAGGAGTTCGAGACCAGCCTGAGCAAGAGGAGGCCCCGTCTCTACTAAAAATAGAAAAATTAGCTGGATGTTGTGGCTCTTGCCTAGTCCCACCTGCTTGAGAGGCTGAGGCAGGAGCTTGAGGTTGCTGTGAGCTAGGCTGACGCCACAGCATTCTAGTCCAGGTGACAGAGCAAGACTCCCACTCAAAATAAAATAAAATAAAATAAAACTTACATGATTAGGAAGCAGACGTTTTGTTGCTAATACCTGTTACAGTATCACGTACACATACCTGTGCAAACATTTATTGGAAAGAAAACCATTTTTGTTGGGAAGTTTATTATTGTGGCTCAGGATCTTTCTGTTTTGAAACGTTACTGTATCCAGTGTATTTTTGCCATTTTATGATTAAAGATGATACTTCTGAAAAAACCTGTATTAATTCTAGCCAACTGTTCTTTTTGCTGTGGGAAAAGTCTGTGAATTTTGCACTGTAGCTGTTATTTTCAGGTCCTGTCTCTGCTGAAATTTTGTCTCCTAGTTTTGGCTTGAAATAGCCGTTCCTGGTATCTGTAGTCCAGCTCTCTTGTTAACTGTTTCATACAATAATTCTTTAAGAAATTATTGGCAATAGTGTTCACATGTATATATCATGCACTCCATATTTGAGGAAATCCTTTATTTGTTGATCAAATACTTAAATATCAACTAGGGACCAGGCATGGCACCATGCTAGGATATGCAAAGGATGACAAAATGAAATTCCTGCCACCTTAAGGCATTTTTAAAGGGAGATAGGTAACTTAATAAGCAGTTACAAAGCAGTGCTAATACGGAAATATATTGTTTGTGCTAGGAATCACAAATGAAGGAAAGCCTAATTTTGGGGATGTCTAGGAAAGTTTTGCAGTGGAGATGGTATCTATATTGAGTCTCGAATGACTTAGGTAAGGATTGGCCGTGAGAGGGCAGTCAGGTAGAGGGATTAGTATAGCTAAAGATTAGTCTTATTTTCCACATAGCAGAGGAAATGCAACATGTACACGAACGGTTTTGGAGCAGGATATAAAGTGATAAAATGCTGCATGAGGTAAAAAGTTAGTTGCTGTGGGAGTTCAAAGTAGGAGGAAATTTCTAATGGGAACCAAGGAAAGCTTTATAGAGAGAGAGCATTTGAATCTGGCCCTTGGAGGATAGTACAATTTTGACAAAGAAGACTGTGGGAGGATTACAAATGTGAGGAATAGCAGCTCGAGCAAAGGAATTTTGTATATATTAGCATTTTCTATTTGGAAGAAGGTCAACATAGAATTTTTAACTTAATTCCTGGACAAATACTATGTAACTATTGTGCAGTTTATATGGTAGCTTTTGTGGCTTGACAATCTTGTAAAAGGTACATGTGCCCTATTGAATGAGCCTGATAATTTCAGTTCAGAACTGTCAAAAGTATTACTTTTCTTAAAGATTATGTAGAATTTAAGGTACAGGTTTTGAATGACTTTATCAAATTGTATCCTTAGTTGTCATTTATTTATTTATTTCAGAATATTACGGGGCTTAGTTGTCTTTATTTGGTCTTTTGAAGTGGTTGGTTGACTGTTGGGTAACATTAGACTTATAAAATCCAAAATCCAAAATAAATCATTTTTGAGTAATACTGGATTAATTATTTTGCTTATTTGAATTATATTAGTTATTTTTGGCTTATTCGATAGCATTCAAAATTTAGTTCTGCTGTAATGCTTGGTTTAAAAATGTGAATTTGTTTCAACAAGGTTAATATATCAATGAAAAATTTGAAGTATAGGGCAAAATTTGCATTTGCTTATTTGGGATTTTGTCTGCAGGGTCAGGAATCAGCAAACTGTAGCCTGCCAACCAGTATCTTTTTTTCTGTAAAGTTCTATAGGGATACACCCATGCTAATTTGTTTACATTGTGGCTGCTTTTGCACAGCAATTGCAGAGTTGAATAGCTGCAACAAAGACTTTATGGCCCACAGAGCCTAAACTATTTACTATCTGGCCCTTTATAGAAGGAGTTTGCTGATTACTGCACTAGGTAAATGCTGGAAACTGCACCTGGCTGAACAGAGCTGGGTAAAAGTGCATGCATATACATGCACATACCTCAGACATTTACCAGCTACCTCAGTTCTTCACGTATGTTATAAGCCACACCCATCCGTATCTGTTGTTACAATTTTCCGTCCGATTTCAGATAACCTTCTTTCTACCACTTCACAATAATTCATGAGCTGATGCCCACTTCCACAAGCAAGCTTCAGGTCTTTTTCAAGGTAAAGTGCCATATTTATTGTATTTGTGCATTTCTTAATCTACCATTTTTTTTAGGTTTCTGTCTTTTTTTAAAAAAATGTGTCACTGATGAGGTTTTTGAATGATGTGCTTCTAATCCCATTTTTCTTATGAGTTATACGGTATTCATTGCACAATTTTGCATAGTCCGGTGATTTTTAGGAACCCATATATTACATTATTGAGGAATTGACTGTATTGTCATCCTGCAAAATATACTAATTCACTCATCAAATATTTCTGTGGTGACATAAAGATTAAGTGAGTTAATGGACATAAAAGCACTTAGATTAGTGTCTGGGACATAATAATTACTCAAATATTAGTTATTACTGATTACTATGACCGTGTGCCAGGAACTGTTCTAGGTAATACATTGATGAACAAGACAAATAAATCACTGTCCCCATGGAGCTTACATTGCACTTTAAAAAATCTATATTAATATACACTTTGAGGGGGAGGGGAAAGGAAGTGAGGGGTAGAAACCTACCTAACAGGTACAATGAACACTATTTGGGGGCTGGGCACACTAATAGCCCTGACTCAAGCATTATAAAAGCTATCCATGTAACAAAAACATTTGTACCCCCTTAATATTTTTTTTTTTGAGGCAGAGTCTCACTGTATTGCCTTGAGTAGAGTGCCGTGGCATCACCCTAGCTCATAGCAACCTCAAACTCTTGGGCTCAAGTGATCCTCCTGCTTCAGACTCCCGAGTAGCTGGGACTACAGGCGCACGCCACGATGCCTGGCTAATTTTTCTATTTTTAGTAGAGACGGGGTCTCACTCTTGCTCAGGCTGGTTTCGAACTCCTGACCTCAAGCAGTCCTCCTGCCTCTGTCTCCCAGAGTGCTAGGATTACAGGTGTGAGCTGCCATGTCTGGCCGAAGACCTCATCTCTTGGAAAAAAATGAAACATTTCTTGAAGTTCCCAGTAATTTGGCCCACATGAATATGGTAACCTTTATTGCAATTTAATTTTTTTGTTTTGGGCATTATGTAGAGACAGATATTTTAAAGTAATAAGGTAGAATGGAGATCTGATTCAAATATTGCTGCTTTGTTACTCAAATTTCTTACCTTCATTAGAACATTTATAGCTTAGTATTTAAAATGAAAGACTGGGATTTGTTCAGTCCTTCATTTTTAAAAAAAATGGTTTGGAAAGTGTGACATTTTCAGACAAATTCTGAATAGCATTTATTTGCCCAGGAAGGTTGAGCTTAGTGAAACCATAAATACCTAGGTTCTTCCCTGAAAAGTGCACTTAGACTAAAATAACATAGAAAAGCAAGTGTTTAATAAATCATGTAAATATATTTTCCTTGCAATAAATAGGGAGATAACTTATACATGTACACTTAGGAACTTTTAAAACAGATTTTAAAGGTTACTCTTATACTGGAAGGGAAAACATTAATTGAGGAAGATTAGGGTTACTAACCTTGTTATTTGTGTATTCCTTCTCTGTTCTTTTTAAAATACATACAACATAAAATTTAACATTTTAAGCATTTTAAAGTGTACAATTCAGTGGTATTAAGTACATTTACAACATTGTGCAGCCTTCATCACTATTGAATTCCAGGCCATTTCCTTTACCCCCAAAAGAAACCCACTCTGTATTTCCCAATTCTCGCCTCTCCCATCCCTTGGCAAACACTAACCTACGTTCTAACTCATTGGTTTGCCTATTCTGGAAATTTCACATAAATGGAATTGTAGAATATCATAAATATTGTAAGTCATAAAATATATTTTAAAAAATTTTGTTTTATTGTGGCAAAAACACTTAACAAGACATCTCCCCTCTCAATAGATTTTTAAGTGTCCAGTTATTTCAGTGGCATTAAGTACGTTCACATTGCTATATAACCATGACCACCACCTATCTCCAGAACTTTTTCATCGTTCCTAACAGAATCTCCGTAACCATTAAACAGTAACTCTCCATTCTCCACTCAGCCCCTGGAAACCCCTGTTCTACTTTCTGTCCATAAATTTGTCTATTCTAGTTACCTCATTTAAGTGGAATCATATATTTGTCCTTCTGCGTCTGGCTTATTTCACTTAACATAATAATGTCTTTGAGGTTCATCTATGATGTGACATGTTTCAGAATTTCCTTCCTTTTAAGACTAAATAATATTCCGTTGTATGTGTATATACACTATTAGGTTATTAAGTATGAAATGTCCGATTTCCTTAAGTACTAAATTTGGCAGTTGCTATCACTGATATTTAACTTTGACACTTGTTTTATTTTTTTTATTTTTTTATTTTTATGTTTTTGAGACAGAGTCTCACTCTCTTGCCTGGGGCGAGTGCCGTGACGTCAGCCTAGCTCACAGCAACCTCAAACTCCTGGGCTCAGGCAATCCTACTGTCTCAGCCTCCCAAGTAGCTGGGACTACAGGCATGAGCCACCAT